>CAMTZC010000024.1:20002500-20235548 GCA_947086505.1 Morpho deidamia
ATGACTAAAATAAGCATAGTGTCATACAATAATTAGATTTGTTAGTTTGATTAGAGTTTTATACACGTTTGGGAGTGAAGATCTCTGGTAATGTTTAGTGTTGGAACCCACAAAGCACTCGCTCGCGGATGTGTACGCGGTGGTATCCCCGGCGCCTCGTGCCCACCGGGCGCTTCGATGGTGGTGCGTGCGATAAATCTCATCTAACAACCAACTTATTCTAATTCAGGATCGGGAACATAGCCAAGAGTACAGCAGAAATAAATATAGAAGAAATGCTCGAACGAGGGTCACCCCAACAATATCGATATCGATTAATTTTCAATGACTAATTTCTTTTAGAATTAAAAGCTCAGATTCCATGAAGTGATAAACAAAATTCGGTCCAAATGGTTTCAGTCGTACCGCGTATATTTTGTCATAAACCGTTTAAGCTTCGACGAAGCCTCCAGGGCGCCACGTGACGTCCTCTAATTCGCGGCCTACTGCAGATATGTCAGGGGAGACCCTCGGGCCCGAGCCGTGAGTGGGGAGCGGTAGCGTGTAGTTCCCTAAGCGGTCGCGGGACGGGGCCGAAGGGGACGCGTGCGGGGTGGTGGGTCCGGGGTCGGGGGTCCGGGGGAGCGGGGCACATGCACTAGTCTACACGCCACCGACTCACCTTCTTCATGCCCCTGGCCATGCCCTCGACACCCATCCACCTCTGCACGGAGCCGTCCTTATAGAAGCGCGTGAGCAGCTCGGCGTCGGCACCTGTTCGCAAAGAGACCGTTACTGGGGCTCGGCACTCACCAGCCGCTTGCTGGGCTTCACCAGCGGCCGGTTCACGCCGTTGATCTTGTGGTAGAGGCCGCAGGCGTTGCACAGGTAGTGGCCGGTGGAGTCGCGCCGCCACAGCGGGGTGTTGTTGGCGCCGCAGTTGACGCACTCGCGGCCCTCCTCGTACGCCTCCAGCACGCCATCTGCGCGCACCACACGTCACCACACGTCACCACAACGTCACCACACGTCACCACACGTCACCACACCTACCATCTCAGACCTTTAGCACGGTGATAAATTCAAAAGCAGTAAACCCAAAACAAATGGTCTTCAGACCTTAAAAGGTCGCGGGGGGTCGCTAGAGCCGAGCGGCGCATGATCGTGTTCGTGGAACATATATTGAAAAGACCTACGTGCTGAAGACATCAATAATATATGTAACTAGTAATAAGAATTATCCTTTGAAAAGAGCAACCGCCGAATTTCTTGCTGGTTCTTCTCGGTAGGCACAGCTTCCCGAACCAGCAGTAGATGTGAACGATTCAAAAGCACTTATTTACAAGTTCACTTGAATAAAGAATGATTTGAATTTGATGTCTTTTGATCAAGACGACTGGTCTAAAGAACTTTGATCAGTCATTGCAGTATCGACCGCAGGTAAGATCGTTTGGATTCTTGCATAGCATTGGATGCAAACTTCATTGTTCATAGGGACAATTAACTGTTTTCATTATTTTGATGGAAGACGAGCTACGTCAGTCTCTAGATATTAAGATATTAACTGTCTGTCCCATTGCGTCATGATTAAGGCAGACGCGCTGTTGTGCATCTTAGGTCTGAAATTTTTCCTAACACAAGATAAAAGCGTTTGAATGAATACAAAGTGGACGCAAAATATTATTTATTATATATTTTATTTAGTTCGTAATGAATACCTTTTCAAAAACACAAATAAACAGTGATTAGACCTAGCTTCGAGTTTGCCACGGAAATCTGTCAGTGCTTATGCTTCGTTATATAATTAGGCTTGCATTTGAATTTAGGTATATTATGTTGTTTGTGTCGTTTCTTTCTCATTTCATTTCTCCTATTACAAATCAAGGCCAATAAGGTTGTCTACGATCCAAGCTTTCATGTGATAGTATGTAATAATTTACACGACAAATACAATATACGATAGTATTAAGCATACCTTGAATTTACAGACAAAGCAGTAAAGTGATTAGTATCCTAATTTGAACGGAATACAATGTAATGCCTACGAAGGTAATATAACTGAGCTGGGCCCACACAGTATGCCAAGGGCCTTAGCCACAAGCTCGATTGTTCGTTATCACTTCTTAGAAGATCTAAAACTTATACGTAAGGCGTTTCAATAAATACTGCATATTGCGACGAATACAATGTTGTTAGGGCTGTGGAAATTGAATTTATGAAAAAAAGATTAAGTTCTTGATTCCTTGTGATTCTTTTTTATTGTTGTTTGCACAAGTAGAAAATAAAATATAACAATAAACGTGGTTAATTATGGCACGGTCCTACATAATACATAATCACCATTTAATTTAATTAATGAAAAATAAAATTGACACATTATTAACAGATAAGTGATTAAAAATTTCGTGTCTAAACAAACTTAATATTCATACCAATACGTCCTGGACGCATCACATCTCATACTTGTATCCCTTATGTATACCCACTACAAGATAGTAATAACTAAACGTAAGTAGTTGTAAGAATTATTATGAAAACAGCGACCGCCGAGTTTCTTAGCATTTGTTTACAAGTTTACTTAAACAAAGAATATTTTGAATTTGAATTTGAGATTAGCCGTTTTCTATTTAAATTATCGTACGCGGTACTCATAGTTAATGTATGATATTCTATCGGGTTAGCCCGACTAATTTCAGGCCCATTCATGAGCTTTTTATAAAGTGTTATTGAGGTGGGAACTGTTCGCGGACATTATAGAATTAAACGTGAGTATAGACCGTTTCTATACACAAAATATGAAAATTCCTTTGAGAAAAGAAAACAAACGTGCTTGAGAAAAAGTAGTACGTAATGAATTTGAACACGTATTTTGCAACTTGCAATTGCAGAAAAATCATATGAAAGAAGACTGTTCCATGACGACAGAATATACCTACTTTAATAACAGCAACTAATGTTACTCTAGTAACATAAATAACTTTTAATATTAAAAAATAGAATCGTTTACTTTAGGAACTTAAATGAGAGGTTTGAGGGAGTAGAATTTGCTTTTTTCGTTTAACTTGGTAACAAAATCTATTATTGTATTTAAATCGCCCGGAGCGAAAGAAAACTTGTGTCGAGTTCATTTTCTAATTGCTCCCCACTAACATGAGGCGTGGGCCCCACGTTGGGGAACATAGCTTTAAATCATATCAAATCCCTCTAAATTACCATGGGAATGATGTACAACCCTAATAGTCGTGCAACGCGTAACACTGGAGATATGTGCGTAGTGTGTACATACATACAAACTCACAGATGGTGTCTGTGTGTACTACTGATTCTTCAAGGAATTCTACTTTCTTCACAATGACTACAGGCATGGTTGGTGATGGGTCCATTAATCAAATACCACATATTATGTACAATTTGTTTTGCTACATTGGACATTCCCAAAGTAACGACTCGTTCTATAAATCATATTTAGCGTTTGTTCTTGGGAGTTATCCTCTTAACTGAAATACGAACCAAATGAAATAGTGACATTACAATCACTTACAACATACAATTAAATTGCTAATTTGGAAGTTAATGCAAAATTATTTATTTTAAATTCTGGCCAAAATAGATGCTGGTCTTTCGCCGGGTCACTTGCAACCACTCTCACACCGCTCGCTGTCGATCACCAACCCGTGCGAATTAGGGACAGGTTACTAGTATAAAATAAATGTTGTGATTTAAACGTCCACCAACAAGTTTATCCTGTTACCGCCGAGATACGCTCCTCTTGCGGTCGGGGCTTTACTAATCCATGGGAAATATCGCTCTGGCAGCTGACAGATGAGGCAAACGATGTTAAACAATCATTCGTTATCACATACTCGTATATATTATACTAGCTTTTAAAAGCAACTTCGTTCGCGTGGACTGCAGTCTCATTATTTGAGTAAACCGTTATACTTATATTAGTTGTGGTTAAAGTAGGTTAACCTTAAAAGCTAGACATATGCTGTCGCGGACTTTTATTTACAATTTTTAGAGAGGAACGATTTTGTAATATATGATTATTGAATAACTCTCACCGTTTACTTAGCGCACGCAAGGAAAGGTTTAAATTTTGCCGTTTTCGCAATATTTTTTATTGCTGCTCCTCTCCTATTCATCTTAGCGTGATGTTATATAGTCTATATCCTTCCGCGATAAATGGACTGCCTTAAACTCAAAGAATTTCTCAAATCTGTTTAGTAGTTCCTGAGAGTAGCGCGTTCAAACAACTCAACAACTCTTTATAATATTAGTATAAATAAGTATTACCTAATAGTAATAGTATAGATTTCAGTTTTTAGTGAACACACGTTTCTTTAAGTTGTTTATTTATTATAAGCTGTACTGACGACTACGATCGCATTAATTACTTAACTATGAACTATCAAGTCTTATAGAATATTACTATGTGGAAAATGCGCGGAGAATGAAAAAAATTTGTATTATAAAAAAGGGCCATATTTAGATAAAAGGCCTATAAAAAATGAGTGGGGGATTATTAATGCAATTCGGTACCTACTATTGAGGCTTATATACAGCGCTTAATAGTTTCAACTGTTTTCACTTTGGGAACAGATAAGAAACTCATAGTACATTGTGAGAAATTAAATCCAAAATCAAAATAACCTTTATTCAAGTAAACTTTAACAAGTGCTTTTGAATCGTCAACTCAACGTCTGGTTCGGAAAGCTATTCCTACCGAGAAGAGCCAGCACGAAACTCGGCGGTTGCTTTTATCAAAATAATACTTATAACTTACATTACATACGTTACATTTATTCGAATTCGGGTCGAATTATACAGGGTCGAAGAGTAGCTATAACAACACACTTTTATCTAAGTAATCCTCAACAGTATAGTAGGTTTTCTGTATCAGCCTCTTTTTAACAGTGTTTTTAACTGCTGTAAAGGCAAAGCTAAAAGTGATTGCGGAATTTTATTATAGAATCTTATACCCAAACCCATAAACGACTTACGTACCTACTTTTGCAAGGCGCAAAGCAGGAGCCGCAAGCTTATGTCGGTTCCTACTTTGTCTATTATATACGTAGGAAATATATTTTTTATAACTATATATATACTTATGCACAAAAATTTAGATGAAATAGCTAGAATTTCTCATAGCTTATTATTAGGATCTATTACAAGGCCACGATAATTAGCAGAATCCAATAAAGTTCTGAGTCAAACTACTATTGCTGGAATTATCGTTAAAAGTAATGTTATCTAATTAGTACGTACTTGATGTAGTTGATACTTTGTATATTTGAATACGGTGAGTCATAATGACTGATAAGTTATCGGCGACGGAGCCGGCGAGGGCAATATCTACCACTCTGGTACCGCACGGTGTAGTAATAACATAATATCCCACTATTGGCAAAGTAGAAATTTACGTAGACTGAAAATAGTCATATGACATTTGTGTAGTTCTTTAATATCCGATATTGGGTTTGCGTAAATTAGCCGTGTGGTATCCGGCAGAATAGAACGGACCACCCTCCGTTCTTACCGAGGTGTCCGTAAGAGGCGACTAAGGTATGTGTCGTGTGGCATCCGGCTGTATAGAATAGACCACCCTCATTTCTTACCGAGGTGTCGTAAAAGGCGACTAAGGTAAGTTGACGTCAGGCAGGCGGCCGGTCATAGAATACGTAGCCAAATCATGTGACAACATGGTTGTAACATATTGTGCCGACCCCGCTTAGAGTGTGATAAGGGCATGAGGATGATGATTGGGTTTGCGTAAATATACCGGAAACGGAGTTCTCAAGTGATTAATACCAAAAGTAGAATAATAATTCTATGATAACTTTTGTATTTTCTTCTGTAATTTCTGTACTTATATAAAAATATATATTTTTTAAAAACAATAGGTGATGTATGAGACAAAGTAGGAACCGACATAAGCTTGCGGTTCCTGCATTGGACCTTGTAAAAGTAAATAAGTCGTTTGTGGTTTTGGGTATAAGAATCTATAATAAAATTCCGCAATCTGTTTTAGCTTTGCCATTATAGTAGTTAAAAAAACTGTTAAAGGCAGATTGATACAGCCCACAGATAAAGCCTACTTTACTGTTGAGGATTACCTAGATGATAAGAATTCGTGGATATAGCTACTGTACGACCCTGCACAAGATAATCATGACTAAATGTAAATTGTAATAAGAATTTTGTTCTGAAAAGAGAAACCGCTGAGTTTGCTTCTCGGTAGAACAGTCATAGAGTTGACGATTCAAAAGCACTTGTTTATAAGTTTACTTGAATAAAGTATGATTTGAATTTGTAGTGAAGCATGTATCTTATGATAATTCAAGCGATCATATAAACGTTTGCACGATGATCGTGGCGATTATAGACAATCACACGATCAACGATCATCGCAAATAGTAAAGAGCGGGCATTAAACTTTAAAAAGATCGACGACAGGAAAAAAGCTAAGTGGAATCTATTGCTCATGAAACGGATAATCTATTGTCCTATTAAGGTTATCTCAATTCTATAGTCGTGGCTTTCCCTGTTCCCGTCAACCGACAATTGATTGTTCACTGTTTATGGGCAGAGCAATTGATCTCATAAATTTGTACTTCAATTAATACTCAGTATCGCCTACGTAGAAGTTGTAAAGCTGTCTCAGGCACTGTTACTCTGGTGGGTAAATCATAAATATTTATTTATTTTCCAATACAAAAATTAGTCTAATGGATTAATTGGATAATTTTTTCATTGCACTAATTTGTTATATTCCTGCAATTCCCGCCGCGATACAAAAAGCCTATTGAGGATTATATAGATGATAAAAATGCGTGGATTTAGCTACTCCTCTACCCTGTACTATCTTGTGATAGTAATAACCAAATGCTAGTTATAAGAATTTTATTTGAAAAGAACAACCACCGAGTTTCTTGCTGGCTCCTCTCGATAGGAACAGCTTTCCGAACCGGCAGTAGATTTTGACAATTCAAAGCACTTGTTTACAAATTTACTTGAATAAAGAATATTTTGCATTTGAATTTGATAACGTCGTGTAAAGAGCTCATGAATAAATGCCCCGGATGAGCTCGAAAGTAATCTGGCTAATTCGATTAAATAAGACGTGAGTATAGCCAGTTTCTATACGTAAACTATAATTTGCAATGTTTATACTTAATGGACAAAATTTAAGCCATATTAAGACTAGTACTTTCTCTTCCATAACAGTTTATACATCATGGGATATATCGCCATATCTGAAGAGCAAAATCACATCTCCCACATATAAGGAAATGTGATTTTGTTCTTTGAATAGGGCGATATGTTGGTCTGTGTGTGTGTATGTGTGTATTTATAGAAGTGTGTCTGAGCCTTATATCAATGCCGTAGTCTCTTTAAATAAAGGGTAAACATTTAGGCAATATGTAATTTCAGTACCGAAAATAGCTACAACTAGGTTACGATTTGTCTGACATAATCTCCAAGAGGTTTTTGAAGACCCGATAAAAATAAAAGAGTAAAAAAGCTGTCAAATATAGGCTTGTTATGAACTAGGGTTTCCATTTAGAATTATCTACAGAATAATTTAAATTAAATTCAAGAAATATGTTTATAGGTTATGCATATAAGACAACTGAATTATTTGAATGATAAAAGTGATTTAAAAATTTTCTCAGCGTCACATAACATGACTGCGGCTTAATATTATTAATCGAAGTAGTTATAAGAGAGTCCGCCGATTTTTTTGCTGGTTCTTCTCGGTAAGAGCATTATACCGAACCAGTTGTAGCGTAGTAAAATCTAATAGATCCTTGATAAGTCAAAAGTGCTTGCAAAAGCTTCTTCGAATAAAGAATATTTTGATTTGATTTTATTAGAGATCACGCAGTCTAATATTCAGCCACCACGGTCTTTAATAGCTTTTTTTAATAGTTATATGTGCGTATTGCGTCGATCAAACTAATCATTTGTTCGAAATAACCTAATAGTCATCCGTACCTACAACGTACAACGTGATAAACAATGTATTGAAAATGGTTCAACTGTGGTTTTGTATATCTCCAGAATACCGCTAAAATAACTTACTTTATTCGTACGAAAATGAATTGTTTTACTGTTACTTGAATATTCTAATATTTACTAGCTATCCGACTAGTCGTTGCTGTGGCGCAGTCTGTTCATTCATCATCAAACAAAATTCAATCACGAAAATTTACAGGATCATCCTTTGGGTCATTATAATTATTGTCTGAAAATTTCATTAAAATCAGTCCAACAATTTCGGTGCCTATGAAGGACATATAGACAAACATTCACTTTTATATATTGCGATTTGAAATTGAATTCGATTGCTGAGTAGTTTATGATGATAGCTCATAAAATTTGTTACGGTTTCAAAAGTAGTAATAAAATTATTTTGCTATAATCCGCGATACAGTAAATAGAAAATATATATAGTGTTAAATGTATAGTGGACTATCCGTATTTTCATATACGATACGTGCAGAATTCGTAAAAACACATGCACAAACCTCCACCACTTCCAACACAATACACAAGCACTACACGCGTTCACTATCACAAACTCAACAATCGTTTCGCCCCGCAACCAAAGCATCATCAGAAGATAGACTCAATCGTTAATAATTGGCCAGGTTATTCAGGAATTAATAAATTGATATTATTTGATACGAATGACAGCTCAAGCTCCAAACCAACGGAAAAATGTCGTAAAAATAATAATATTGTAAATATTCGTTGATGATTATCATAACTTACACAGAATTATTGATAGTTCACAAAAGGATCCGACTTTAACTGTCATTATGTCACATTACGGATTCTATAAAAGAATTGTTTAACTTTATTTAAATCTTAATTATAAGTTAAATTTAGACACATACAAAATTAAACCAAATTAAACCGCTATTAATGGAGGTAAAATGATTGTAACCTGTCTTGGAATATATTATATTAGCCATTTTCTTAATGCAAGGTAATTAATTGTGTTATTTTTGCACGAATACGCCTTTTTTGGTCTTTAAGCACTGTCTGGATACCGGAGGAATGTACATTAAAAGATGAAATTTCAGATTAAATCGACCTGTTCTCACATTTCTGGAAACGCTTTATAGTAAATAGTTTTGAACATATATCCTGATTAATTATGATTAATTCTAACAGAAGTCCCTTTAAGTGATTTTTTTGAAAATTAAAATTTAAACTATGAGACCCAGCCAGGCTTTGACGTAACTTAGTTTTTCTTTTGACTTTCCTTGCCGGATATTTTGGCGCGATTTAGTTTTAATTGTATGATAAATTCCAAAATAAATAATATTGTGTAAAGGATCATAATCGAATGCTTAACGTTACTGATGTATTAGAGTTGTACGTAGTTGTTGATTTAATGAATTTCTTTGTTTTTATTCAAGTTGGCTTTTACAAGCACTTTAGAATCGTTAAATTACAATAAAGCTCCCACTGGTACCGGAAGGTGCTCTTACCGAGAAGAACCAACAATAAATTCGGCGGTCATCCTTTTCAAAAATAAATATTGTTTACATAATAAAAATTACAAAGTAAACTAGTGCGTAAATGGTTGCAACTTAAATCCAAGCTTTCCTTATTTATTCGGAATGAAACATGTACCATAACTCTACTTACTAACGTAAATTATTATTAATGTTATTTAGTATATTATATTGATATTAATTATTAAACTGCTCAATCGCCGAGTCGTCGCTCGCTCTTGGCCATTTCATCAACATTCCAAAGAAGTGTTAGCTTTATTACCACTCGACATACTTTCGACAATGGTTCATTTAGCGGTGGCTTTTAACGGGTGATAAAACGAAAAATCTGTGTTCGATTCTGTCGCCTAATCTACGTAGTTCTTTGATATGCCCACGCAGCCGCAAGCGCCCGGTATCGGTGGAGGAAAACTGTTCCAGCACTTCGGGCGGAGTGCGTCATGTAAATACATTTTCCTATAATCGGCACAAATAAGATTCCAGCGAGCCTGACGTCAATCTAACCGCGACCAACTGATTTGCCTCGAAATAACTGTTAATTAACTGGATCAATCCAATTGCTGGTATCGCCAATTGTTTCCCCAAGTTTTTTTATATAATTACATTAACTACTTCTATCAGCGATTTCTTTTGTATTTCTTACTAACTGTGAAAATACTCTCAATTATTTGTTTATTACTATACGATTTTTTATCCTATATCTTAATTGGATCGTACTAAATTTCACCAATATAGCAAAGGATTAACCATAAAAGTGTAACAGACAGATTTACACATTTACAGTATACTAGTTGTGACAGCGGTTTCGCCCGAATGGAAATATTGATTTCCGCTAACATACTCGTGTAACAAGATTTTCCTGACTTGAAATTTTGAACATAATGGTAGTTATTGTGAGTTAACCACAGGTAGAGACATACTATTGCAGACTTTTTTTATTGTACTTATGTAGATCTACAATTCTCTAATACATTACTTTAATGTATCTCTACTGGTTTACGCGGCGTAAGTAAATCTCCCAGCAGGCAAGTTCTTTTACGTCTTTAACACAATTTACATAAGACGGTTATGTACTCCTAATCTAAACCTTCCGGAAGAATCGCACGAACTTTTAGTAAAAATCGTACAACCATTTTTCCAGTAGATATCGAGAAAGTCGATCAAATGTACACAGACAGCTTTGGGGGGTTTTGATCTATAATAAGTATAGAAGTTTGAATGATGTGACGACATATCTTTGTAGTCAAAAGAAATTAATAAATAAAAACGCAGGTTTGTGTGTAAACGTGAACTTTTTGTTAAGTTATATTCAGTTTCCTGTAATGCAAACAGTGATACTACTGAATAGAAGATATCACACTGTCACTGCTCGAAAATAAGATTTAATTAGATCAATACCAACGACCTAATCACAGCAGATATACCACCGCCTATATAATATCTAGGCCATAATTTGATAAAAAAATTGAACCATTGTTTATGGTAATCGTAATTAAAGTATTGAAGTTCTCACCATAAGCCGGCGGCCGCTGCAGGGCGTCGTAGGGCGCGCACCACGACCCCATCACCATGTTCTGGCCGTAAAGCCCACTGCCCACGGAGCCTACGCCGCCCACGGTGCCCACGCCGCTGCTGCCTGAAACACAAAGCATTTCTAACTTTAAGCTTGCAGAAACATAATTTACGCTTTAGTTAAATTTCAAAGTGCCGCCGTGTGGTATCCGGCTATGTAGAATAGACCACCCTCATTTCCTACCAAGGTGTCGTAAAAGGCGACTAAGGTAAGTCGACCCGCCATGTGATATCCGGCTTAGGAGAATAGACCACCCTCATTTCCTACCAAGGTGTCGTAAAAGGCGACTAAGGTAAGTCGACCCGCCATGTGATATCCGGCTTAGGAGAATAGACCACCCTCATTTCCTACCAAGGTGTCGTAAAAGGCGACTAAGGTAAGTCGACCCGCCATGTGATATCCGGCTTAGGAGAATAGACCACCCTCATTTCCTACCAAGGTGTCGTAAAAGGCAACTAAGGTAAGTCGACCCGCCATGTGATATCTGGCTTAGGAGAATAGAACACCCTCATTTCTTGCCGAGATGTCGTAAAAAACGACTAAAGTAAGTTGACGTCCGCACGTGCGGGGCGGTAAGTGGCGACTCTACGCATTCATTTGTTGCCATCGACTATAGTCGACGCTCGTCCCGAAGTGGTAGGAACTTACGTCACAGTAAATTATGTTTCCCTGGAGAATTTCTGGGATACTCGTATGTGTAACCTGGCCTTCTATATTGGACCAGTGTGATGGGTTGAAGCTCTAATCGTTCGTCTAGAAGTATGCAAGTTAAAAGACTACAAATAATCTAATAATAACTGCACAGAACTTGATTATAAAGCGAAAGTCTGTCTTTCTGTTATGATCTCACACCGTTTAACTAATTTATAATTTGAAACAATAAGCTTGTAAACCGGGCTGTCATATAGAGTAAATCTTTCCTTCTGGTACAAAGAATAACACATACTGAATAAACAACAACAAAAAAACGGGTAAATTTTGCTAATACAAAAAAATTATATACTGTAGTGATGAATTGTAGATTAGTATGTTGTGCTGAAAAAAAACGCTAAATTAGAAGTTGCTGACAACTTCTAGATTTTCGGACTTCGACTTCGATTCGACTTCTTCTCGATTCTAGGTTCAACAATCTTAAGAAGATACGTGTGCATTACCACATCTGCCTGTCTGATAAGTGTATCAGACAGGCAGAAGTGGTAATGCATCAATAGTTCTATAGAGGTTAACTCTTGAGTGGCACGAGTTAACCTCTATAGAACTATTGATGCAATTTAGTACAACACAAGAGTGTGTTGTACTAAATTGCATCTGCAATAGTGGCACAACTCAAAAAATACGTTTTTTTTACTAGTAATAGGTGTAAAGGTTAAAATACACATTCTTTTTAGCACTAATACCGCAGAGCTCATAATTCAATATTAAGCTGTTTGATTAAAAAAACTAAATCATTTTTAATGTAGTCCTTGACATGATTTTTTGAATTGGGCCGCTATTGCAGGCCACGAGCGATAGCACAAAAATCCCCTTTTTCTTTGAAATAAAATTACATATAAATACATATTGGGTATGTTTAAGGGTATTTTGAAAGTTAATAAGTCAAAAGTCAAGCGATGTAAATCGTTATTTTACAGTACTTTTTATATGAAGAGCTTGCAATTACTTATTTCAAAACATTATTCTTAACGAACTTCATAAATACACGTAGTTAATAAATTATGTAAAACGACGCAAAAATAAATGCATGCGATATAATTATATATTTAGCTATGACTTTTATGTACTATTTTTAGTTTTATTACGCGTGCAGAAAAAATATCCGAATAACTTATGGTACAATGACTTAGGTATATTTTAGTTTTACATTTTTTCTACGTTGATTTATTATTACTTTATGAATATTTACGGTATCTACCTCGTCTTTAAAATAATGTTTTATTTTCTTAAGACATTGTAGGAAAGTTTTCATGCCGTGTGATATCCGACTAAGTACAATAGACCACCCTCTTTCTAACCGGGAGTCGTAAAACGACTAAGGTAAGTTGACTTCAGGTAGGCGGCCGGTCGTAAAATACGGAGCCAAATCATATGACAACAAGTTTGTAACATGTTGTGCCGACCCCAATTAGAGTGGGATAAGGGCAGGAGGATGATGAACATTGTAAGAAAGTTCTCAAATTAATAATGTATAATAAAAATAATGTTTATTTTGCTTTTTTTCTACTACATTACTAATATAATTTATGAGATTTTGATTTATTTGTAACAGCTTCCTATACCTCTTAAGTTACTTAGATACAAGTTTATAACAAATATGAATTGGAAACAGTAAAGTAAAACGATGTTATATATCTAACTTGTCTACTAACTACTTTACTTATTATTCAAGAGTTGTCTCTAAGGTTACAACACAAAATAATGATAAGTATTATGATGAATTGTTCACAAATTAAGGTTGTTTTTCAATATGTAACAAGTTGAAATGGACGGTATTATTATCGTTCACTATATGTATATAAGGAGCACTTTTGCAATTAAAGCGATAATCATACATAAAACATATGAACTTATTTACTTTGTAAGAATACCAGAGAATAATAAACAAAACAATCAAAATATAATTAGATTCTTTCAAGCTTTTTAAATAATAAAATCAGTGGTCTTATAAAAACATAAAATTAAATACTGTTGTAAATTAATCATAAAATACTAAATAGCGTCGTCCAATGATAACACTTTAAACTCCTTGTACGGCAAGTAATAATGGTTGCAATTTATTTTAATTATTAACTAGGGTATTCGTAATGTTGTCTACGCATGTTGCAATAAAAATGGAGGGCAATGTTACAGATTCCAGCCTAGTTTAGAAAGAGATGTCATCACCGACTACTACGTGCTTATGATTGTAGGCTGCTTTTAAGAAATATGTGTACAAGACTATCGTTTAACAACCATGTTACGTTCGCACGCCTCGTGTAAACAGTTGCCGTGATAAAATAATAGATACAGTGCTTACAAATTGTTTATCTACTGTCCTTATTAACTGTACTAGACCCGATCATTTGAACGGATAATATCTGTGCGTGTTGCATTCGTTCTTATATTATTACTGGGCTACTGTTTTTATTGAGTGTGCATAAATAATCAGTACGCAGAAAACCACGTAGGTTATCTTCGTAGTGTTTTATCCGGTGCCACGAGCTTCGTTAGATACATCAGCACATAAGCGGATGCCGATAACGTTATATATATTGATAAACAAAATCATTTTTATCTCATTTAACTTGACTTATTAATTGTATAGTTAACGATTGAAAACAATTTTTTGTTTGCATACAAAGAGGTAACGCTGCCAGTATTTTAATTTTACATATTACACAATTAATTATATTTAACTTAAAGTTATTATTTGTTCAAATATAAAATTAAACAACAGCATTAATAAAACTTTTTATCTATTTTACGAATTCCTTTGAGGGGTATTTAAAATAATTTTTTTTCTAGATTAAGTAAACTAGACTACAATTGGTTTTGAGATAAGCAGTTGTCGATAACGTTCTATAGTAAATAGTTATTCATCAGCGACCGCGACGAATATCGCCCGTCAGTGATGTCATGGAGTTTACTAGTGCTCTCCTGATGGTGATTCGGTTACGGCGCGAAACGAGTCTAGTGGTTAGTTTAGTGGAGGTTTGTAGTGCACGAGCTTTACGAATATAATGTATGAAAACTAATAGTACACTACATTTATCATAGCATTCCTTTAATCGCGGATTATAGCCAAATATTTGTGTTAAGGATCTCCCAAGAATGCGTTATTATTGATAGTGATATCGGCAGCTTTAACAATGCCGCACACAAACCTGCGATGAGCGCAATGTTCTGGAGCCAAGATTGCGGCAAGGGGCCGTCCATGTCGGAGCCGGTCAGGAGCTGGAGGGTCAGCTGAGGGGTCAGCTGGAAGGTCAGCCGGAGGGTCGGCGGGCGCGGCAGGCACGTCTCCGCGGTCAGAGGTCAGCCCGCGAACTGGCTACTGCGGCGCCTCTCGCGGGCTTATCGCCGCTGATTCACGCCGCCTGCCGCGACCGACCGCGCGACTTGCGCACTTACCGTACTTATGGTATTCACAGTGGCCGGGCCGAGAGCGCATCTCATTCCTGCATCTATTTTATCGGCGAGTTATTCGTAGTCAAACAGGAATTATACTCTATTCGATTCAATTCAATTCAAAATATTCTTTAATCGAGTAAACTTGTAAACAAGTGCTTTTGAATCGTCAACATCTACTGCTTGTTCGAAAAACTGTTCCTACCGAGAAGAACCAGCAAGAAACTTGGCGGTAGCTCTTTTCAAAGAATAATTCTCATTACTAGTTACATATAGTTACGTATATTAATGTGTTGTACGGGGTCGAAAAGTAGGTATATCCACGCATTCTTATCGTCTAAGTTATCCTCAATAGTATATAGTAGGCTTTCTGTGTTAGCCTTTTTTAATAGTATTCTTAAACTGCTGTAATGGTAAAGTTAAAGTAGATTGCGGAATTTTATTATAAAATCTTATACCCGAATCCATAAACGACTTATGTACTTTGCAAGGCGCAAAGCAGGAACTACTTTGTCTATGATATATATCGTCAATCTTTTTATAATTATGTATATTCTTATGTACAAAAATTATAAAAAATATTCGAATGGGCTTATAAAATAGGTATTTTTGAACCGTCGATTGCTAGTTAACTTTAACTTATTTGGAGGATATTATTTATTAAAAATTAATAAATTTGTTTCAGTCATTAATCATTTCTTTCTATTGCTTGGTTTGCACTAAATGAAAATTTCTCTTAGAAAATCAATTGCATTGTATTGTAGATTTATTTATTTCGCACGCCAAGGAAATGCTTAAGGAATTTTGTTAAAGAAATTTAGCTCGGGTAGATGTAAATGGGTAGGTGTAGATGAAAGGCAATTTCGTTCTGCACATTGACATAAATATAAGATGCTGTGTCGTCCCGGGCATGACTAAATAAAGGATAACGTAATCCCATGTGTTTTGATACAACGAATGTTCATTTTGTGAATCGTTTACTGATTGTTTGTTTCGTCGTATTATATCCTGACGGTAATCTATTATAAATTTTTAATATCTCATAATGTCCGATATCTCCATTTTAATTATATGGTGTATTGGATTACAATATTAATTTTGGAATACTTTAGGTAAATAAAATATTTATATAAGTTGATATGGAATACTAATTAGGTATTTTAGGTATTTGTTTAATTAGCTTTCACTTTAACGCAATGCACGTGGCGATTTTTTCAAAACTTTTACTTAACTTTCCGTGTATGTGTGTTTGCAGAGTTAAATTTTTTCCGGTGTCTATTTAAGCTGAAATTTTGCATATGGTCTAGCACCGATGTTAATTAATGAGTATGATGACCTGATTCTGCTGCCAGGATTGTCTCCAGACGGAGAACTCCGCAACGGTTAACAAGGACGTGAAAATTTGTTGAAAGTTTTTCTGAAAGCTTTTTTACTTGACTTGCTTACAAGTCATAATGGATATAGTAAGTTCTATCTAATAATATAGAAGCTATCGAGACTCTTTTGTCATGTTATAAAAGAGGAATCGTTCAGCTCATTGATGTTTTTATATCTCAAGGGGATTATTTAAGCTGCATGACTTTTTACTACATTTTTCAACATTACCCTCATATATAGAGCAATTTACACTGAAATTCTAAAAGTATATACCTAAACCCAAATAACTGGTGGAAACAGCATAAAAATCGTGCAGTTGATTTTCAGTTTTCCAGCTCAGTTTATCGCGGTGGGGAATTTTGTTTTATAATAAAACAGTATGCTGCGATTATTAGTTTTATCCTTGTATGTTGACATCAATTTGTCGCAAACAACGTATCTTTCTGGGAACACGTGATACTGTTGAATCATTGCCTATCAAGGGCTGCGGTCAGCGCTACGCACGCAGGCAGCCAACGAGATTGACTGCTGGTCCTTTTTGCGAATTGATCATATGCTGTTAGTCCTGTAGGCTTTGTAGTAAGCTTGATACCATCATTGGACAAAACGGGCGAATACAGAAGCATCGCGAAAGTTGCGAAATGAGGAGAGTATAGTGCAGAAACTTTACCGGCAGTTATCCTAAGGGCACTCGACAAAGCCTTGTGGTAACGCGCAGTGGAGGAATGGTGGTACATCTTTGAGTTTGAAAACGCTGCCAATGAATATACAAATCTTCAAATATACAAAGGTTCAAATACTTTTTGCAACGGACAAATCCCGGGGAGTATTTCTTTTATTTGTTCTTTATAGTGATTAGTTTGATATATATATACTACATATATTTTCGGGACTAAATATATATATATTTTTTTTTTGTAATGCTATAAGAGGTTTATAACAAAGGAAAATGAACTGAACATATATTCATATTAATAGATTTGTTAGTGTAAATAATTGATAATATAGTTTATAATAACTCATTTCTCTATTAAGAAAGGTTAGGGATTAAAGTAAATTATTTGTTTTATTTCTAAAGTGTGTTGAAATCTCACATTGTACATAATTTCTCATTTATGAGAAACATCACTTCTCATACATAGGCATTGCTTTGTCTCTCTTTGCTTGACAATCTGTGGAAGCAAAGTTGAAGAAGGCCCTACTGCCATACATACATAGCACTATTAAACACATAACATTAAAACTCTGATCATACAAATAGTAAACACACTTCTTTATTTATATTATATTTATATTTCAATTAGTTACTATATTCTGACTTTCCTGGCAGCTGGTTGCTTTACTTGCATTAATATATTCAAGTAGGAGAAATATTTTTAAACTTATTCACCATAGACCTCTCCACTATAATTCAATTAGGCCTAATTACAACTTGAATTATTTAATCATATCTAAAGTAATAACTGTTAAAAATTTATTTAGCTAGATTATTAGCGGGTCAATATTTTTATTATATATATATATATATATATATATATATATATATATATATATATATATATATATATATATATATATATATACTGTGGACTAGTAGTTTTTAACATAAATTATTTAACATATTTCTTATTATTTTTCAGAAATTGAATCTTTATAAAAATGATGACCCGTCAAGCTTCATACAAAGAGATGGAGTCAAAGCTTAAGCTGGCTCTCAATGAACTAAAATCTATTAAGGAGCTAAATGCTCAACTCTTGCAAGAGAGAGAGGAAAGTGAGGTGGAAATAAGCAAAATTGTGAAACAATCCTCACAGTATAAAAAACAATTGACGGACCTACATATTAAGTATATGGACACTCTAGGTGAAAGGGACCAGCTTAAGGATGCTGTTGACTCCTTTTATCAGTGCAGCTTTGTACATGAAAAGGCCCTGAATCGCATCACTGAATTGGAGACCAGTCTACATGAGACTCACCAAACAATTCTGCAGTTAGAGCATTCAAATAAGTCTCAGGAGATTAATGTGACACAGAGCCTTTTCAATGAACTTGTTGAATGTGGTTCTGTTTGTGGTTCAGAAAGGAACCCACAAATTATTGATTTGACTTCAGAGGATGACTCACTGAAGTCTCTACACTTCATTAGTCATAAAAAATTAAAAAAATATATTAAAATTAATAAATTTATTAAAAAAAACAGAAAAATTGTTAAATCCAAGAACTGCATTCAACGGTTAGGAAAAAGTAGGCAGGAGCGAATGAATTTAATTAATAAAATAAAATCACTGGACCTTAAATTACAGCATAGGCAATATGTTTATGATAGTGAAACCTTGCTACTTCAAGGAAAAATTGAAAAGTTAGAAACATCTCTAAAAAATATAACAGACCTGTATTCAAAAGCTCAAATCCAAATAAATGAGCATATTTCATCTTTTGACGGCTTAATAGAAATTTGCAATGATAACATGGAACGTTTTGTTTCATTGTCAAATAAATATAAAGAATCTGAGGAAGTTAAATGTCAATGCTCTTTGAAGATGCAAGTTGAAAATATTTCACCATCGAGTGTAAATCTTTTAAATAATTCAAGTATAAAACATGAGAAAAAAACCATTATTTTCTCAGATAAGTTGGGCAAAGGCTTTGGAGTAGTAATGAATAAGTACTTAAGACAATCAGTAATTAACAAATGTTCACCAGGAGCAACTTTTGATTACATAATAAGTAGTTTAAATTGTAATGAGCTTGATTCCAACACTACAGTTATATTGATGATTGGTGACAGCTTAAATATTAAAAAACCACAGATAACTAAATGTATTGAAAAATTAATACTTTTAAATGAGCAACTTAAATGTAAATTTGTTATATGTGCTTTTCCCTACTCAAATGTACTGAGTAGTAAACAGAATGAGCATATATATAACTTAAATTTACAAATATATAATTTGACATGCCGTCATAGCGACATTATGTTTTATTTTGACATAAATAAATTTATTAAATCATTTAAGTTGACTGGAGATACTATGTATCTGTCAAGAAAATGCTATCAGAATCTAGCATCCTTACTAGCATATAATCTAAACGATTCAGTTACATGTGATGTAACGAAGTCTATTGACTCATTTACAAACTGTACATTAAGTACTAATTATTCAAATATTGACATGTGTACTAGTAGTAGTACTAATAGTATATCAAGTAATATTTTATGTACGAAAAATATTACTTTAAACTAGGTAATAAGACAACAAATAGGCCTAGTAAACTAAATATTGTACATCAACAACACACATGTACATTTACAAGGTCTATCTGGCAAGGAATTTGAAATTGAACTGTTTATGAATAAATTTAATGTTGATATTTTATGTATAACTGAGCATTAGATAAACAGTTCTAATTTCTTATTAAATATAAAAAATTATCAAGTGTCCAGTGCGTTCTGGAGGAAGACCGCACGTGCTCGTGGGGGATCACTAATATTAACTCATACTAAACTAAAATGTAAAGCACGACATGATATTGTAGGTCTTTCTGTTGAACGTACTATTGAGCTGTCTTGTATAGAGCTTGAGCGCTATATTATAGTTTCTGTGTACCGCCCACCCTCCAGTGATTATACATTATTTGAGAGAGTTATGGAGGATGTTCTGAAGAAGACTTGTACATCTTCAAAATCAGTTTTAATTTGTGGAGACTTTAATGTTGACATTTTAGTAGATACCTGTAACCGTTCTAGGTTAGTTAATTTATTTCAATGTTTTAATATGACTAATGTTTTTAATGAACCGACTAGGATAACTGCTGAGTCGGCTACCGGTGTTGATAATATTTTCACTAATTACAGTTGTAATATTTTACAAAAATCTGTAATAAGTCGTTTAAGGTCTGACCATTGTGGACAAATTATATCAGTCCCTGATTACATACATGAAACAAAGAAATTAATTAAATACAGACCTATCACATCTCATAAAATAAAGCGATTTAAAGTGAAAATATCATCAAAAATATCTCAAATTGACAAAAAATGTTGTAGTTCTGATGATCTTTATAACACCCTCTTTGGTATTATTAGCTGTGAGTTCAATAATACTTTTAATATTATAGAAAAAAAAATGTATAAACATCACAAGTTCAACGATTGGGCCACAAATGGCATTTATAAGAGTAGAAATAAGTTATTTGATCTGTATGCAGAAAAGCAATATAACCAATCCCCCACTTTCTTAGAATACGTAAAAAAATATTCAAAAATATTTCGCAATGTCTGCTCACAGGCCAAATCACTTCAAATTAAAAATAAAATAATAAAGTCCGACAATAAAATAAAAACAACTTGGGATGTTATAGGTGATGAATTAGGCAGACATAAAATGCATAACTCTGCCATAGAGCTTAAAATTGGGAATGAGCTTATCAATTCCGATGCAACAGTGGCAAGTGCATTTGAGCACTTCTTTCAAAATATACCTATTTCTACCACTAGCTCAATAAACTCATCTCCAATGGAAGCTTTCAATATATTGAAGGGCAGCGTCATGGAGTGCAGTGTTAACTTTGACTTTAAACACATTACCCCATACGATATTATTAAAACTTTTAAAACTTTAAATATTAAAAGAACTTCAGATTTGTGGGGAATGTCCGTTAAATTAATTAATAATATTATTGAAATTATCGCCCCAATTATGGCCAAAATCTTTAACAAGTCCGTAGACACAGGGATATTTCCAAACTTAATGAAATATAGTAAATTGATCCCAGTCTTTAAATCCGGTGATAAGAGCGACCCTAACAATTACAGACCCATCTCGATCTTGCCAACTCTTAGCAAGGTTTTTGAGAAAGTCATTTTAAATCAGCTGCTCAGGCACTTTAATTTAAATAACTTACTCCATCCTGAGCAGTATGGATTTACCAAGGGTCGGTCTACAACGGATGCGGGCGTGAGGTTATTGAAGCATATCTTCGATGCGTGGGAGAACTCACAAAATGCCATAGGAGTATTTTGTGATTTGTCCAAGGCATTTGATTGCATTCAACACGAAACTTTATTGCTAAAGCTTGGCCATTATGGTGTTAAGAACAATGCGCTTCGTCTCGTTGCATCTTATCTTCACAGTCGGATTCAAAGAGTGTGCGTTAATGATATGCAGTCATCCGGGTCGGCCTTGGTTATGGGTGTGCCCCAAGGATCAATCCTTGGTCCCTTTCTGTTTTTAGTATATGTAAATGATCTACCATATTTTATAAATAATATCTGCGATATAACTCTGTTTGCTGATGACACATCTTTGATATTTAAAGTTAATAGGAATGACGAAAATATTGACGAAGTAAACAGTGGTTTGTCGCAAGTAGCTCTTTGGTTCAGGCTAAATAATTTGGTACTGAACTCAATCAAAACAAAATGTATAGAATTTGCATTGCCTAATACTGCTAAAATAGCAAATAAGCTTTTTATTAATAATATACCACTAAGAACAGAAGAAACAACTGTATTTCTGGGAGTGACCTTGGATTCTAAACTCCAATGGAGCACACACATAACAACTCTCGCTGGGAAACTCAGTTCAGCGGCTTACGCTGTCCGAATGATAAGGCGGCTTACAGACGTTGAAACAGCAAAACTTGTTTATTTTGCTTACTTCCATAATATTATGTCTTACGGAATATTGTTATGGGGTAAATGCGCGGACATTGAAAAAATTTTTGTGTTACAAAAAAGAGCCATACGTGGCATTTACAATTTAAATTCGCGCGATTCCCTGCGAGAGAAGTTCAAGGAAACAGGTATTCTTACATTAGCTTCACAGTATATTTTTAGTAATTTAATTTTTGTACATATGAATATACATAATTATAAAACGATAGGTGATGTATATAATAGACAAAGTAGGAACCGACATAAGCTTGCGGTTCCTGCTTTGCGCCTTGCAAAAGTTCGTAATTCGTTTGTGGGTTTGGGTATAAGATTTTATAATAAAATTCCACAATCTACATTAACTTTACCTTTACAGCAGTTTAAAAATACTATTAAAAAAAGGCTAATTCAGAAAGCCTATTATACTATTGAGGATTACCTGGAAGATAAGAATGCGTGGATATAGCTTCTCTTCAACCTGTACAAGACATTTATAACTATATGTAACTAGTGATAAGAATTATTGTTGGAAAAGAGCAATCGCCGAGTTTCTTGTTGGTTCTTCTCGGTAGGAACAGCTTTCCGAACCAGCAGTAGATGTTGACGATTCAAAAGCACTTGTTTACAAGTTTACTTGAATAAAGAATATTTTGAATTTGAATTTTGAAATTTGTCGTGTTGTGTAACTTTAATTTTACAATCTAAAATATAAGTTTATTTTAGACCTAAACCATTTTCCGATATAATTTCAAGCTTCAACTAACGTCGCGTGTCCGGTACCTATGCACCTAACATGCGACGTGATTTTACACAGCAATAGATGGTGAAGCAACACGTATTCTGTCTTAAGCAATGATCCTAGCAGTAGTTTCCACTGTCTAGTTCCTAGTACTCAAAATCCTTTTCATTAAGCGTCCCTTTCTTCTTTTTTTTCATCAGATGATTGCCTATACAATATCAATATCAATATGTCCTTGTCAGTTTATCCTGTGCCATTTGGATTCAGCAGCTCCCGCTTACCCTTGAAGCCTGTCTACCTCATAAGGCGACTACCGGCAGTTGCCCAGCGGTATGCTTACCGTAGGTGTCGTGGTGCGCGGCGTGGTGGTGCCAGGTCTGGTGCGGCGCGAAGTGCGCGTACTGCTGCAGGCGGCTGCCGCCCGCCACGTAGCCCAGCCCGTAGCCCTCGCCGCAGTCCGCGCCGTACCCACCACCCCCGCTGCCGCCGAACATGGTGCCGTGGGACTGCCCACGTTTCTTAGCCTCCTCGGTAGCTCACAAGTACATTATTTCCTTCGCTGTGCAGTTCTGGGAACAAATAAGTTATACTTAATTTCTTATCGTCCATTTTATCATCAATACCTTGAACTGTGGCTGTGGCCGTGTATGTGCGTGTGTGTGATTGCTTATTTTGTTTTTAATTTATTAATAAAACTTTACAATAGATTGTTAGTGGATGCAATAAATTTCCTCCATACATCATAAAAATGTATACTAGCGATACATTATATTGCACGCTTAGTATTGAAGTGACTGAATTAAGAAAGTTGTTTTCTAGCAAATTGCAATAAAGCGTAGCGTAACGCCTTCAAAACAAGTAAGCGTTAAAGTCCCATAACTTGGAAAAGCGAGAAAACACTAGTTTTTTCAATAGTTCGCAGATGCCATTGAAATAGGATTACAATGTATCTGACTCAATTATGCCTAATTTTGATTTAGGTCACTTTAATACTAAGTGTGCGATATTACAATATATAGTACAGCAGATTCTTGGCCTTATACTAGGATTCTCAGTGCTCCAGGAAACCAGACTTTGAATCAAATATTAACTAAATTAATTTGTATGTGTGCTTCCTTAAGGCTATTAGGTTCAGTTTTATGGATCTACACAAAGTAACGCCTAATTTTATATAATATCTTCAAATTTATGTTAACAAATACCACGAACATGGCTCGATAATGGCTGCCTGCTAGCCGTAGCAAAGTCACATTTCAAGGAGATAGTCCCATCATGATGGAATGTTTAATTACTATTGTAAGAAATATGTCTTGGTGGAGACAATTAATCAAGTACCATAAGAACTGAATTAATTAAAATATTTTAAAGTGTAATCTTAAAAGCTTCATTCAAAACTTCATTCTACTTAAACTGGACCGTCGTAAAGATTTCAAAAAGTAAATCAAAATCGTAAAAAGGTCTAAGAATAATTATGTAAATTTTTATTAAATGCGTTGCCTACGCGTTTGATTCGATAAATTACGACTGCAGGCTCGTTTTCAAAAGAATTTTATGATAAATATTTTATAGTAATCGAGAGATAGAAACAAGATTTTAAAAAAAATGTACACCACTATGTGATAGCATGGAGTATTTTTTTAATACTTAAGGTCTTTATCTGTATTGCACAAAAAACATTTGAATTGATCACACACACTTAGTACAACATTTGGAGTGACAGACGGCAAATTTTGGATTTGACGTATCAATATCAAATTCAAATTCAAAATATTATTTGTTCAAATATTAAGTGCTTTTGAATCGTCAACCCTACTATTGGTTCGGAAAGTTTTTCCTACCGGCGGTTGCTCTTTCAAAACATATTTTTTTTACTCGATACACAGTGATGACTAAATCATCACTGTCTTGTATAGAAGTGCACCTATATCCACACATCCTTATCATCTAAGTAATCCTCAAGAGAATAGTAGGCTTTCTGTATCAGCCTCTTTTTAACAGTGTTTTTAAACTGCTGTAATATAAATAATATCTATGTAATATAAATGTATCTATGGTATACTATACTTAGAGTAGGAAGCCAGCCTAGAATGTGCAATATTATAATAAAGAGAAATAGAGAGAAAGCAAATAAGGGGTGATCTATCTATATCTCGTTTTCATGTGTGATTAGACAAAGATGGAGTATACGAGTTGCATCTTCCCTCTCATTATTTATTATGTTACCAACACTTACAGGTCTGCCCATGGCTCCCCTGCTCGAAGTATATGCAGTGCGATGTACTCTATGCAGTGCGATGTATATTATAGCTACTCGAAATAATTGTTAATAGAGAATTAATAACTATATAGTTAATATACAGTAAGACCTAACGGCTTTTACAGTATATTCGGGAGGGGCAGGCGAAGAGAGACAGACGTGGCGAGCGGCTCTACTAGCGTCGGGGAATGTTGCTTTAGGTGCTTCAGACGAGGCTAAACCATGACAAGGCGACAGGTAGAAGGCAGGTGGTATGACTGCGACTTACAGTCTACTACGACTACTACTACTACGACTATCAGTCATAATCGTAATCCTGAGTGTACATATGTAATACCGAATTCTGGTCTGCACTTGCAGACGCTGTTATGAGTCATTTGATCGCAGGGACGGTGCAAACGCAGGGTCACGCATAAAGTAACTGGCCCTGTTTGATCTAAAGGTCGCTTTTTGGAAACTGATTCCATTATTCATAGTAGTCCTTAGGAGTTAGAACCAACGATATACCGATGGCTAGCGCCCGTATCGACGCAGATAGTTGCGTACGCGCGTCGCGATAGAACACGCGCGCGCGGCCTATCGCGTGCCGCGCGGACGACAGATCGCATTCGATTATCGCACTTATAACGTTCCAATAGAGATACCGTTATATTTACCGCGCTGACCGGTAACGTTGCCGGCCAGTGTTGCCACAGTGACTCAGTTACCTAATATCGTGCACTGAAACCGTATCGTTGCGACAAGTGGCCGATTGCACGCCTCGTGTCTATAAATATAATGAATCAATTCAACGTTGCATCTCTATTTTATTTTATTTCAAATATATTACCGTTATCGTAGCTATAACTCATTAAAACGTATTTTTATAGACAATGTTTCGTATCGACAGAGCGGCGAAATCTTAAGATTGTAGACTTAACACGTATCGGAAAGATATAAAAAAAAGAATAAGATTCTTTATTTATTCGGAATTTGAACGATGTTCGCTCAATTTAATGGTAAATAATATGATTTACAAATTTAGAAAAGAAAATCAAATTCAAGTCGAGAACAACCAAAAACACATAATGCTTAACAGAACACAACTTTATACTTAGCTAGATACCAAATATTATACAAAAATCTCTTAAAATTAATTCATTAAAGAATAATAAAAGATTTAACTGTTGCTCATTTATCTTTTTTTGTGGATAAATTTTATCAGAAAATGTGACTCATAAAAAAAACGTTGTGTTTGTTGTAGTTGTTATAAAATACAATTTTTCAACGTCAACAAATCAGAGATTATCTTATTCAGCTAAGATAATTTTAAAAATATTATATTTTAAATATTCAAATTAAAATCATCATCATCCTGCCCTTATCCAACTCTAAGTGGGGTCAGCACAACATGTTCAACATGTTGTGCTGACATGATTTAGCTACGTATTTCACGAGTGACAGTCGACTTACCTTAGTCGCCTTTTACGACACCTCGGTAAGAAATGAGGGTGGTCTATTCTACACAACCGGATACCACACGGCGGGAATTAAAATGTTTTATTAAAATATAGTTTGAAAAGTTCATAATCTCCAACTAGCTTGGAATCGTATTATATCAAGGTGTTGTCATCGCTTTAAAATCCGCAACTTTTAATTATTTATTATTTTCAACTCCAAATATACATTTTTCATCTTTTAAGTCATGTCACTAACAACACTATCGGTACTATTTTATTATGAGATAACTATACAACTTATAGTTGCCTAAAATGTTCGTAAAATGCAGTTGGCGCGATCTGATTTTATCGTAACACCAGCACAACTTTGCATTACAGATGGTGTTCCGAAAAATGTAGATTTAATTGCTACGGTAAAGGTTAATTTTTTGTACAGTTCTTTTATAAATTCTATATAATATATCCCTCTATTAGTACTTCTTAGAAATTTTTAATAAAGAGGGATTTGGTTTCCGTACAGAAACAGCCCGGTATATATCACAATTGTGCCAAATTTTATCTAATCTATAGAATTAGGCGTTACTTTACGGAGATCCATAATACAAAAGTAATAATAAAAAATATTTTGCTATAATCCGCGATACAGTAAATAGAAAATATATATAGTGCTGAATGTATAGTGGACTATCCGTTTTTTCATACGTGATACATGCAGGATTCGTAAAAACACATGCACAAACATCCACCACTGCCATCACAAGACACAAGCACTACACACATTCACTATCACAAACTCAACAATCGTTTCGCCCCGCAACCGAAGCATCATCGAGATAGACTCCACGAGTCGTGTGTTCTTACTGAATCCTACATGTAACGGGTATGAATAAGCGGATAGTCCACTATACATTTAGCACTAAATATATTTTCTATTTACTGTATCGCGGATTATAGCAAAATATTTTCTATTATTACTTTCGCCCAAATTTTATCAATATTGCTCTACCGGATGGGAATATACAGAATTCGATTTAAAATTTATCCTCGCGCTAAACGAGGTGGAAACACCGCCTAGGCCTTGTGCGTCATAGATTACCTTGGATTATATTGGCACTAAAACATTGTTAGTATATTACATTTAAGTGTAAAATATAAGCTTTAACCCTGGTATGCGACTTACAAAAATACGTAAATTGATTATTGTTTTTGTTCTATAATAAACTTCTACAATTAATTTTAGCTCTTCCGGCAGTTTATAATAACAACTGTATATAAGTAGTAATTAAGCCAATATCACAAGAATTCTCTTAAGATATGAGGGTTCCCTCACGATGTTTTCCTTCACCAAGAAGCGCATGATAAATTGTAAATATCAATTTAGCGCATAATTTTTAATAGAAGAAATTAATGCCTGCCTAGGCTTTGACCTCCTGTTAAATCACACGTCAAACTTGAGTAAGTTAAAAGTTATAAGGGCGATTGGCCTTATAACTTCTAACTTAGTTTAATCCGACTAATATTATAAAGTTAAAGGTGTACGTTGTTTATTTTTGTTTCGGAAAAATCTGTGATACTGATTTTAAGAAAAAAAACTTTCTTTTCTTTTAACCTATCTATCTATATATAAAGCCTTATTTTGCATATGACTTTTTCACGGCGGGCCAAACCGAGGGGTGCACTTAGTCCGATATATTTATCTAACTCGCGATTGCGATCTGATTTAATCTAATCATATACAAATACGAGATAAAACTACAATAAACATGTTGAAACAAATTAAAAATATGTATATTTTAATACGGAAACGTCAAAAATGAAACAATAAATTCAACAAATAAATATTAATATGCTATTCAACCTAAAAAATATATCGATATTCATGTATAATACTTTTAAATTGGCTCGTATTTAATGGACTATAGTTGAACATTATACTTGCGTAGGTAATAGGGGCTCTTTGAATTTAACGGTTATGTGTGCTTAGACCCAACATGCTACTCTAACACGGAATGGTGGCTTGTACAGATATCATTAGAATTGTCTTAACACTTTTAGTGCTGGAAGCCGATATATCGGCTGTTGCTGCACTTGCGAGAAGTGCCAGAGCTGTTATATCGGCCCGCTCGTTGTAGTGCTTTACTATATTATTGCGAGAGAACTCTACCTCAAAATAAATTGTAATATATTATAAATGATTTAATTTTCTCACGAAAGAATTTAAAAAAAAACAAAAAAAATAAAGACAGGATTTAAAAATCCGCCCAGGCCTTACCACGTAAGAGATAACTCGAAGAGTTATCTCTTATTTTTGTAAGGTAATATCGGTAATATCTTATTACAAAATACATTGCAAATGCAAAGTATATACTTCATAATAAGTGGTCTTTATGAAATTAAGATAAAAAGATGCCTTTGTGTATATGCAAATACAATGCACGACTTTTACTTTTAACCTTTACTTTTTTTATACCATTGTTATTTATATAATATTTTATTAGTAGAGAAAAATTATAGTATGTAGTATATTGATTTTTGAATCAAGAAAATATTGTTTCTCGTTTGGTTTCTATTACCATTTATCGAAAGTTTAGTAAAACTATCGAATTTGGCCGGTTATTTTCGCTTAGGCACCTCTTATTCGCCCGGCATTAAAAGAGCAAAGATATGCCGGTTTCGTTCGATGTTTTCCTTCACCAAAAATATATATTATAAACAATATAAAAATATATTATAAACTTATTATTAACTTATATATTGTAAAATTAGGTGTATACGTTTTAATAAGAAAACTCATTGAACCTTGCCCGGGGTTTGAACTCAAAACACTGTTGAATGTCACGTGTACTTGTTCGACGATCGGGATTCATGCAATTTCAAATCAAAACAAAATTACATGTTTTGTAATGGTTATAGGTTTAAATATTGGTAATATTTGGTAATCTCACGATATCTATCTACAACCAGATAGCCGATCGTTCGCGCAATAATAAATGCTGTCGATTTGTATATAGTAGCCGTTACTGTGATGTGGACAAAGATAAAACTGAGCGATTCAGTGATACGGTGTCTTTATCGCCGAATTATTATCAACGAAACCGTTGTTAGCTCATTATATATCGGCGTAATGTTAAATCTGCTACTGTAGTCAGTGGAAATTGAAAGTTCAAAAGTCAATATTTACAATTACAATTTACGTGAAGATAAAACTCTGTACCCTTTTTTAAGGAAATGCGGTGTCAGGGGGATGATTCGCCATTTATATATATTAATATCATAAATGTGAAAGTCTGTCTGCCTCGTTTTAATGGTTTCTTATGTTCTTATTTATTCGGATTTCCAACAGAATTACATATTTAATAATCCATCAAATATCCTATATATTTTTAAATAAATTATATAGGTACTACCGATTATAGAAGATCACATCATTCTTAGAGTGTTACAATTCCAAGTAATAACAATTAATTATGGTCTTAAAAATAAAAAGAAACAGAAGATAATCGTGATAATATAAAAAAAAAACATTAGGCCCCAAATATGACTCTGAAAGTAGAATTTTACTACATTCAATGGTTAATCCGCTTGACCGATATTGAAGAAATTTAGTACAATCGAAGCTTACACGCCGCTTTATATGGGATAAAAATATGACGTATTTCTTTCGAAAAGGAAAAAACACATTTATTAAGGGTAAATTAACATTTAAGTTAACATGACACATGTTGCGGGTACCCCTAGTAGTACATATAGCTTAGTAGTGAATATATTGGACATGAGCAAAAGGTTTTTACACTTTTGATTGTTTAAGTTGTCATTAAAAGACTATGAGTTATTTGACTTAAAAAATTTATACCGACCGCCGAGTTTCTTGCTCGTTCTTCTCGGTAAGAGCAGCTTTACGAACCAGTAGGATCTTTAATGTAATTGAACTCAAGGTGTCTTTTAGATTTATAGAATTAGGCGTTACTTTGCGGAGATCCATAATACAAAAGTAATAATAAAATTATTTTGCTATAATCCGCGATACAGTAAATAGAAAATATATATAGTGTTTAATGTACAGTGGACTATCAGTATTTTCATACCCGATACATGCAGGATTCGTAAAAACACATGCACAAACCTCCACCACTTCCACCACAATACACAAGCACTACACAGGTTCACTATCACAAACTCAACAATCGTTTCGCCCCGCAACCGAAGCATCATCAGGAGGTAGACCCTTTTTCTCTTTCGTCACTCTTTAGAAAGCCCGAAAAAGAGTGGTTTTTTACAAAATAAAATGTCCTGAATGCAATGATACATATGTGGGTCAGACTGGTCGTAATTTTGAAACCCGTTTTAAAGAACATATGGTCGCTTTCAGGAATAATAAGCCACAAAATTCACATTTCGCGAAACATTTGTTAGAAAGCGGTCATAAAGTTCCTAATGACCATTGTTTCGAAATACTGCACACCTGCGAAAAAAGCTTGAAACTAAATATTTTGGAACAATTAGAAATCATTAAGCATAACAATGGCACCCTCATTAACGAGCAGATAAATGTCTCTAGTTCAAGCTTGTTGCACGTGTTCCGAGGTAAGATAAAGGGTGGGGATGAACCAAGTACTATTTAACAACGCTTGTTTGGATAACGCTTCGCTTTGCGATTTTGTCGTGGAGTCTATCTCCTGATGATGCTTCGGTTGCGGGGCGAAACGATTGTTGAGTTTGTGATAGTGAACCTGTGTAGTGCTTGTGTATTGTGGTGGAAGTGGTGGAGGTTTGTGCATGTGTTTTTACGAACCCTGCACGTATCGGGTATGAAAATACTGATAGTCCACTATACATTAAACACTATATATATTTTCTATTTACTGTATCGCGGATTATAGCAAAATAATTTTATTATTACTTTTATTTTTTTGTGTCTTTTAGATATTTATATAAAGAATTTTAATTTGAATAATATCAAATCAAAAAAATCTTTATTCAAGTAAACTTTTTGAAGCACTTTGAATCGTCAAGGATATATTAGATTTAATGGAGCTACAACTGGTTCAGAATGTCGCTCTTACCGAAGAGAATCAACAAGAAACTCGGCGATCAATCTTTTAAACATTTATATGTACACTATTTAACCAGTCCTCTTTGAAGCCGAAATGATTTTCAAATCCAAGCATTCTATTATTCAAATAATCTTCAATTATTGTGTAATATGCTTGACGTAAAATAATATCTCTTGCGCTTAATTTAAACCTGTCTGTAGAGAAGTGCGTATCAAATCGCCCGCTTCCAGCGAATTAGATTATAATATAGACTTTAAGAGCACAAAAATGTAAAAAGCTAGGCAGGACAAATAAAACCTTAAGAGTGGCTAAACTAGTTCTAAGAAAAAATACCTGTCTGTAGATTAGTATGGATTGCAGAATTTTATTGTAGCAGCGAATACCGAAACCAACGAATAAGTTGCTAACTCTGCTGTGCCGCGACGCACGAACGGCAGGTTTTTTGTGATCTCTGGTAGATCTATATATCGGATTTCGTTCGATAGAATTCGATATTCATCGAGTATCGAGATAAAACATTTTGGAGTTAGTTTAACAACCAAATAAAGGGCTCGTCACAAATCACTCGCAGCTATGATATATCGACGACAGCAGATATATCAGCGGACGTGTTCCCTTACCAACACGTGTCGGTGTCGGGGTTCATTTGTTGCTATTAGGACACACTCCACGAGGATTTATGTTCGCAAAAAACGCGCACATGTGCGGTAACCTCTTACGGGATCGCAACGTTTGTAAACCGCAATGTACTGTGTAAAGATCTTTTTACTCCTCTTTATCGGCTTTTACAAACGATGAAACGTGCAGAGAGCATACTTAGGAGTAATAGCTGATCATCGTCTATGATTACCTACGAACGCCACGGACACTTGCACGATGATTATGCCGACTACAGTCACACGATCAAAGAGCATTATACAAATAGCAGACATTATTCAAATACAAATTCAAATAATTCTTTATTCAAGTTGGCTCTCACGAACACTTTTGAATCGTCAAATTACAATGAATTTACGACTGATTCGGTAAGGACTGCTCCTATCGCGTAGAACTAGCAGGAAACTTGGCGATCACTACTTTAATAAATAAATAATCCATTCATATATAATTGTTTACAAATCAAAAATTATAATATGATCTAGTATAGCTGGTTGCAACTCCAAGCTTTTTTATTATTAAAAAATATAAATAAAATCATCTGTCGTGTCGGTCTGAACAGATTTTCACTATACTTATTCACTAGAAAGAAAGTGTGTGATTTGTTTAAATTAATTGTATTGTTTTAAATTTGGAAAAAGTCAAGGAACCTTAGAGCTTTCATCGTAAACACTGCTAATCCTTTTGAGACATAATGAAATAATTTGTATTGGTAGTATACCTTTTTTATAGGGCTACGAGAATCCGTGATTTATGTGATGACAATTTAATGAGGTATTCGGAAAAATAGATTGATAGAGTAGTCACTTTATGCATTTTATTCAAATTAAATAAAAAAAATATAACGATTTTCGACTGTTGTGTTTTAGCGACAAAGCTGTAATGCCAAGTCATTGATGAGCATTTACACACATATATATTTGGTATTACCGGGTGAAAGTTATAGTTGCTTTTTACGTGAAATTTAAAATTTAGAAGAAGAAAAAACATTTACTAAATAATTGAGCATCCTGTGTGGAGATCCCTTGAAGAGACCTATGTCAAGCACTGACCGTCAATCGGTTGAAAAACAAGAAGGAGAAGAAATAATTGACTTTTAACACTTAAGTTGACTTGAACATGTGTCGTACTTGTTCATTTGAGTTGAAGGTACGTTCAAATCGTGAACTGTTTGTATAGATAACTGGATTTAGAGGTCGATAACCGGTGGCTTTTATTTTGTTCCTTAAATGATAGAACGCACATATAATAAAATATAATTTCAACATTTTATATGTTCCTATCCCTGGGTCATAGTGGTGTAAAACGTGGTGGGATAATGAGGCCAGGGCGAGTGAGCACGCGAGGAATGCCGGCAGCAGCCGGGGTGGGTGTTGCGGCGAGGTGTCGGCTGACAGATTTACAGTTCCATAAATATTACTTAACACCTCGCCTTTAATACAGAAATAATTACTTATTTTCATCTCAGTTACAGACATGTGTGACGGATGCTGATAGAAACAAACTGAAATCAGAAACGCAAGTGGAAACTACCCACAAATATTGGTAATTTACTATGTTTTACCTTGTAAAAGCTCTGTTTTGTTAAAAGCATTAAGCAGTCACTACGTTATACTGTGAAAACCCCATTAAGTAATAAAAAAAGCATATAATTTTATGTAGACCCTCATCCTTTGTTAGGTTGTTCGTCGATGGCGCTCCGAATGCAAATATGTGATAAAATCCATGCAGCCCATTTCCCTCTAGCAGGATTTATGGGATGCATTAGTCGCCTTGGCGGAGGCTGGTGCGCTCTCGCCACAATTTATGCTCCCCAAATTATGCACGTACATTATGCATCCCCCCCAGACCACCCCCCTCCCGCAGGTCCGGTTTGCGTGTAACGGACCCGTCGCGCTGTAATTTACTGCTTCGTTTACATTTTTATTACTCGCTCGTATCCATCGTAATGAGATGTTCATTTCTTATGCTTTTTCGTGTTTTGCAAATTACAAATGTACGACTTATGTACATTGATATAACACCGAGATACTCGGCAGACTGTTTTATTGAGTGTAGCAAAAAAGGACCACTAGACCATAATTTATCACACTTTAATGGAAACCAAAAGCTCGTTACGACGGAATATGTTCCGTCGGGCCTGGTGCAAAAAAGGAATTTAGGGAATAAATTTTATTGCTTTTTAAGTTGATAATCACATTTCATTCCATCTGGTTAACTTCAACCATCTTCGGTACATATATATTACTGATAAAACAACGTACTCGTACTTCTGGCGACTGAAATTTACAATATTTTTACTTCAATTTGGTTTGGGTATATGATTCTATAATATCGTCTATAATGCCGCAGTCGATTTAATCTTTGCAACTATTGTCGCCACAGAAAATTAAGGTTCTCTAATATACAATGAAATCTATAAAGGCGAAACGATAACTCATAGCAAACTCTTATTGTCGGGGTTCATGACGTCACTGCAGTGACGTCATTCTCTATACACATCCTATCTTGTTTATTAATGACGTGTACAGCACGACCCGGGCTAATCCCAGCATACTCTGCGCTCTAGGTAATTCTCTTAGCCAGGGTAAACACCCCGGAAGTGAACCGGCCTCCAACCTCCCCTTATAGCCACCCCGTTCCACTCACAATTCTAACACTGATCTGACTCCTCTCTTGAGCCTCAGTATAGAATCCCTCTCTCTTCTCTAAGACAGTACTTTACGATATACACCAAATATGAGACGCTCTAACTGATATACACTGCTTATGGTAATAGTAGTTCAAACTACTCACCTATATTCTCTCACGATCACACAACGGTGTTCACTTAACTAAGGCGGTACTCGGTATGCGTCAAATGGCGCCCGCCGCTTTTTACTTTTACGATTCCTACCCTCTTCATTATAAACATTTACTACTTTTCTACCCGCAAGTACTTGTGATATTTTGTGTCTTAAAGTTATTTACCTACAATTCGTGATATTTCGCGACAACTATAAAAGTTTAAAACACTGTTGCCGATACCAAAAACCAACTACACTGTTGAGGATTATATAGATGATAAAAATGAGTGGATATAATCCTCTATCCTGTACAAGATAGTAATGACCAAATGTAACCAAGTAAAAGTGTACTTATATTATATTTGCTAAGAGCAACCGCCGAGTTTCTGCTGGCTCTTCTCGATAGGAACAGCTTTCCGAACCAGCAGTAGAGTTAACGATTCAAAAGCACTTGTTAACAAGATTACTTGTGTACTTTGTGGACTTTTGAACCATCTTTTTGAAAGTGACGTAAAATAATATAAAATAATGTAAATAATAATAAAAGTAATGACCTTTTTGCGAAAAGCTCATTACTGGGAACAGCTGATAGCGAAATGATCATTATTTAAAGAAGCTGTGCGACTTGGTTAGCTTTAATTTAAATGGAATTTACAATTTCATTCAAGTAGGTATTCTTACATTTGCTTCACAGTGTATTTTTTAGCAATCGAATTTTTGTGCGTAAAAATACATTAGGTCTTCTGTAAGCCTTATATAGTGTCACTACATTGCGAGTCGTCAGTTTCCCAGTTTCACAGATTTTAGTGTAAGGGGGGGCAGCTGCTCCCCTTTGCCCCCTTCGGTCGGTGAAGAATCTTATTGTGTATTTCAGGTTCAGAATAGATGTATAGTAAAGTAGTACAGCACAGTGGTTCGTTTGAGGGCAGCCGCCGCTAAGTGCGCGTCTCGACCTAGGGCAAGCGGCGCCGGCACTCGAGCGCGTCTGGCGGCGCCGGCCCAGGGCTGGCCCGCGGGCATTGCGTGGGAATACCCATAGGTATTGGTATGGGTATGTCCCATAACACATCACATGCTGCCTGCGCAGCGCGACCTTCCAACAGGCAGCGACAGATGACTATGTTCATTCGTTTTTCAGCGAAGTAACCCTTTTTTTTATAACAAAATTCCACATTATAAAATTACCGGCTTACCGTTAAATTAATTTGACAAGTTCATTAGAGCATATATCGAGTACCTATAGGGTGGATGATTATAGGAACGAAAAAATTTGATTTATATTATTAGTTGAATAAAATATAAATATAATAAATGAATTAAGTTAAATTCACATAACCTAACTTTTGTAAGTTTAGAATCAAATTATAACTGTTTTTTAAGAAATTGTTCACTATATAATATCACCTACTGAAGAAACGAAGAATGTAAAGGTCTTCTTTGAAGTTCCGCCGGCACGAGCATTTAATAGCAATTCAGTTGACACTAGCTAACTGAAAACTATCTTTTTTTATCGGGCAACAGGATAAAAGACAGTACGTAATCGAGAATAGTACCAGTAAGTACACCTAGTTTTTAATAAATACAAGATATGTATTTTGAAATGTTTTAATTTATTGTATAAGCCAGAGAGTGTTAGCCCTGCGGCGGTGACGTCACGCTGTATCTGGCATATCGCTGCCGATAATCAATCAATGTTCTTACTCCGCCGGCCGAGTGTGGTCTATTCCACACTCACAGTCTATATTCGACATGAATTACTACTCCATTACGCGGGAATCCGACACTCGCCACTGCACCGACGACCTCGGGTCATATTCTAGAGAACAGATATACCTACATTAAAATCCGTTACTAACAGAGCTTCCACCTACACCACTAACTAGGTTGTTCTCTCCAGAAATAATCTCTTCGAAAGCATTGTCTATGACAAGTTACCGCAACAAAACCAGACTCCATCAAATAAAACCACAAAATTGTACCATAGTTTTGTTGAGCGAACTCGGTATCCATATGTCGTAAAAAGTTCTCCGTGATGTCTGTCCATCTGTTCGCTAATATCTCTAAATATTGAAAAAGTTTTCATGCGATTTTGCACTCAGGGTATAATATGTTCCACTATCGAAGCTGGAGCGGACCGGCTACTTGAGTATGTAGTCATTATGTAACTTGTACTTACATTCCATACTATTCGACACAGTAGCTATAATTTTAAGCGTCCTAAAATAACTCATAAGCGATTTGAATTTAAAGTTAGACACTCCATTAGATAAGGCAGAACAATAAGAAAGGCGGAATGAAATTTGCTTCTCGAAAATATTTCCTAAGTACCTCAGAATCCGGAGGTCACAAACTATAATATTATTTCGTGTTTTTTAAATAAAAATTGCAAACACTTTTGCATATTCAAAGTCATGTTAGCTTATAATTAAGAGGAACAAGTTCGTTGCTCTTAGAAAAAAAATTACTCGGAAACTTTTTTAAATTGTCTAATGTACGTCGCGTTCACACACGATTTTTTGCTACAAATAAATCCGCACGTCCGAACGTGTATTGCGGATTTAGATACGGACAGTCTTAATCCTCGACTTCGGGTAGGTAAGATTCACGTTTAGGTAAATCTGTTCATGGAATCATAAAAGAATCATAACAAGTATAAGATGTCCCAAATCGCAACACAATCACACGGGAATTACGACCTTATCAGGATTTCTTAACTACTTACTGCGTTCACGTATTTTTAGCCTATGTGTTAATAAGTAAGTAAATAAATAAATAAAATAATTATAATAATATTATTTTGGTATAATCCACGAATTATACCAAAATTATATTTATTATTTTTGTATTTTGGATCTCCGCAAAGTAACGCCTATTTCTATACATTAAGTAAATCTTACTCCTTTTAAAGGTATCTGAAAAAAAAGGGGGGGGACTCTTTCATTTGTCTCGACATAAATATTAATATTATGGTATACAAATTTGGTGAAACTATATAATTATAGAAATAGGTCTGTAATACAAACATAATGAAAAATTTAATATGCTATAATCCGCGATCATAAAAAATGTATGTAACTTACGTACTATGCGTTTTCATACCTTATACATACAAGATTCTCAAACGGCTGTACAACAAACCACACACCGCACTAGACTACGAAGCTTTGCATTGGGTTGTGTTGATAATATCTCTTAGTAATGCTTCGGCTAAAGGGCGAAACGATCCTTGAAATAATCTTCGCAGTATGCATGGCGGTGGTGGGTTTTCGGTTCCTGATCTTGTATATAAGTATGAGAATATGCTTCCTACATTTAGCATTAGATAAATTTCGTAAGAAATGTGGATTATAGCAAGATGATTCTATCAAAAATAATTTATAGAATAAGACGTTACTTTACGGAGATATAAAAATATAAAAATTATTTTGCTATAATTGATTGGTATAATTCTATTCTTTCTTTCTTTTACAATGTAGAGAAATTATTTCAGTCATACTTTCATAATTCCTGTACATTGTATCGCGCCGAGTTCTCACGCTACAAACACTAGAAAGTCCCTTAGTCCTCGTGAGATGCATCTCGAGCGGAGTCTGTCGCGGCCGCACGTGGTGTCGAGTGGCCCACAGGTGCACGCACTTCACCCACTTCACCCACTTCACCCACTGTTTTTGTTCAGCTCCTTTACCGCTGCAGGGTACAGCCTAACTTCTCATGTATGGTAACCCGGCAATAAATAATGCACATCGCGGCTTAGGAAGACAAATCGGCTAGATTCTGCTTCATAGAGCATTGTCTCTGTCGCACAGACTGATGAACCCGTGCGAAACGTCACATACTAACTGAGTGACAGAGACAGCGCTCTACGAAACACAACTGGCCGGCTGTTTCGTTCTAAACACCGATGTGCATTATTTAATGCCGGGTACTATATATGCATTGTATTATCGAAAGCTCTGATCGTAAAGTTAAAAAAAATATTAAGGTGCAAATGTTCTACACGAGCAACTAATCATAATAATATAGGGTTTTGCGATTTTGTGATGCAATCTATCTCCTGACGATACTTCGGTTACGGGGCGAAAGGAATGTTGAGATTGTGTGCGTTGTTAATATAGTGTGATGGTTTGTATGCGATTTTATGATTCTCAAATATATCAAAGGCATGAAACCGGACAGTACACTCTAAATTTTATTTATTTTTATTTATTTAGATCATCAACAAAAAACACACTTAAACATTGAACAACTAAAAATTAGTAGTGTTTTAATTATAGGTGATAACAACTTTAAAATTAAGTTTATAGACAACTAAAACGTACAGTAAATCTTATAGTTAAAATAAGATGAAATGGATTATACAGAAAAAAGTAAAAGAACATTAATACCAAAAAATAGATATATGTGACAGCTACTGCCTATAAAATACAACCGAGAGTTCAAGACAGCACTTATCACTTATAGCTGAACTAAAGTAGCTTTTTTAAATACGCTCAAGCTATCGTAGAAAATATCCACTTTACGGTGCTTTGAATTCACATAGCACGATTGAGAGGTTAGTTTTGACCAAAATTAGATTTTGATGGGTGAGTAGCAAAAATCATACGGTTATTAATGCGTATAGCCTTTGATGGTGCAATAATCTGTATACGCGATAGCAACTGTGGGCAATCAATGATCCCATTTAGTAATTTAGAATAAATTTTTGTTTTACCGTGGATTGTAGCAAAATAATAGTAACATTAGTTTGTATTTAGGCAAAGTAACGCCTAATTCTATAAACTATGCAAATGTTTGTAATACGCCATCTTATTAAAAAAAATGTACGCGCAGTACTCAAAACAAGCGCAAATTATAATTATCTGAGGCGATTAAAAAACTATGAAAGAAATCCATATATTTTGAGAAAGCGTAAATATTAAATTGTATATCTAAAGATATACAAAAGAAATTATACATTTTATACCCGGTTTTAGTATATACACACATCTTACCGCAGAGCGAACACAGTGTAGAAATACAAACTACCTTTCTGTCAAAGCCTATTTTATAGCATTAAAAAGTCAAGTCCATTATTAACTTTACTGATGTTTATTTTTAGACTTGCTCGTAAATTTAAAATATCGGGTTACTTTAACACAATTTCAGAACCTGGTGAGCCAGTCAAAACTTTTTAAATTTGGTGAAATGCAGTGCGGTGGTCGTGGTTTGTGATATGTGCAATTTGCTATCCTGTACGTATTCCAAAATGGGAACAGATAGTGCGCTCTAAACTTTAAATTATATATATTAATTAACTATCTGTAATTTTGTAATTTTTCTAGAATATATAATATATAATAATATATTGTATAATATAATATATTGTATTTTGTACAATATATTTTCCTATTCCATAAACCTAATAGTTTAAATTAGGTCTTAAGGGTACGCTAACACGTCAAGTATATTACGCTGTTGAAGGTTGTAGATATTAATGACGAAAATATAAATAAATATTATATGGCAACTAACACACGGTCGACCATCCCCAAGATAAATACTTCGATACTTGTGTTATGGGAGACAGACAACTGGTTAATATATTTATATGCTTGCACTTGAACATCCTTCTAGTTTTGCATGAGCCTGCAGCCCAAATGACTTCTTAAATTGAAAATTTTAAAACACTGACCTTCGAGTTTCTTAAGGTTAGATTTTTGAAGAGTGTGTAAAAAATATTTATTCGAACAAAGATTATTTTTATTTCACGTCTACAAATAATAGTTAGTGTTAAGTTGTAACGAACAGTTGCTGTTTAACATCTCGCGGATATTAGAAGTGTGTACCGGACATGTCTCACGTGTGAACCTATGCAGCAACAAGAGAACTCATCCCGGCTGCTAATTGCGGGGGTGTGATAAGGCCGCTATCTTATCTGATAAGGGCTGTTAGCGGCGCATCATTGCATTAGTGCGGGCGGAGGCGCGTGCTGCCAGCTGGCGACGGCTGCTGATTAGATAGGACTGACATACGGCCAGGTAGAGGGGCGAGAGGGGGGGGAGCACCACCGCTATCTGATGCATTCCTCTAATTAACGTAGGTCATGATTTATGGTTAGATGGAACCATATTTCGTACAAATCGCGAAATGCCTGATGAACTCCACGACCTAGTCTGAATTATTGTTTATTTTTTATTTTGAATATCGTGGTGTTGGCCTAGCGGTGACACCGTGCGATTCTTTCGAGGAGGTTACGGGTTCGAGCCTCGGGCAGACCCCAATAAGTTTTTACATCAAAATATCTAAATGATAATTGCAATTTATCACACGCTAATCGGTGAAGAAAAACATCCTTAGGAAACCTGTATATCTCTAGAGAATTCTTGGGATATGTGTAACCTACCAATCCGCATTGGAGCAGCGTGGTAAGTCTTAGCTCCTACCCTCCTCTCAAAAAAACAGAGAGAGAAGGCCTATGCCTAGCAGTGGGATGTAAAAGGCTGTTACGCCAATTAGTTGGTAATTCGTGCGAGATCTCTTCTTGATGGGTTACTGAAATCTAGCAGCTGCTTATTTATTACTCATTATTGTTGATTAGTGCCGATATTTATTGTCTTCCTGCTCAATGCATTCACTTTTTGCCTTCTTGTAGTGAAATTTTCACTATAAGAAGGCACAAAGACAATTGCATTAACTGGCTGTTGGAATATTCTTTTTAATGGATGGAGCAGGAATCACAGAGCGTGCTTTTATGTTAAAAGAATTAATTTTGTTAAATTTCCACTTCAAAAATTCGAATATATTCTCACATTAATGAAACTAAAAAAAACATTAAATTTTATTCTAATGTACGTACATAAAACTAAAAAAGCAAGTTAAGTTTTAGTGGGGAGTGTATTAAACTGCGATTATTATGGTTTTTAGGTTTTTTATTAGTTTTTAATTAACCGCGAACATGAGTAGGTAGTCGCGGCCGCCGCTGGGGCCGGCTGGCCAGCTCTCGGCAGCACCATAAACTGGAGCAATCAAACCATAAACCGAGTGCCGACCGCCATAAAGCTGTTCTACGCAAGGTGACCGATGCGCGACGACGCGGCCTCGTAAAATGTGAGCTTGTTAACTCGATTTATGACAATTACATTAGCTTCTGGTCATAATTTTGATATATTTTTATGTACTCACCAAACTCACTAGCAATTAGCGAGCGTCGTAAACATATACGTGCTGTAGAAGCTAAATTTTGAGAGGCGTTAACATATGTCGGGGTTGTAAGCACCATTCTCGACACTTATCTCTGCAATAGCTCTACATTTCTGTTCTTTTTTCGTTATCGGTAATATCTTTGATCTTTTATATTTTCAGAACAAAAATTTGACTAAAGCCTACTTGTGAGATACAGGATAATTTATCATTCTTACATGATCAAGTTTAAAATGAATTATCTTATTTGTGGAAATTTTTATTTTATAATTCTCTATTGGAACCGACCATGCGTCGTTCGGCCTGTTTAAGATTATACCTCCAAATTTCTCACCGATTAATTTAAATTTAAATTAATTTATAGAAAACCTTTATACTCTCTGTGTGATATCGCAGGAAAATCTGCGAATTTTTTTTTCCAAAAATTACTCATTAATAGAGTATGTATGGATAATTGTATAATATGTATTTGTTGGTCCCAAAGAACTAAAATTATACCAATAACCAAGACTTAGAGTGCGCTAGAATATCGATCTGGGAACGTCTTGAAGTCTGATATTGTTTGTGACATACAAAGATGGCACTAGCTGTCACTTGTGCATATATTTTAGGACCGCTTATACAAAATATTATATGTAGTACTTTAGTATATACAATTATTTAATGATTTTTTATTTCAATAGATTACCTGGCTGTTTAGTGGTAGTTTTGTGTGGTTTAGTTTTTTGGTTGAGTTGTGTAAATTGAGACCATGTTAAAAGAAAGTGTGTTCACTTACTTTTTGAATTTCATCACCACTGTACGGTCACTTGTAAATTTTAACATTGCCGCGGTCCACACTTTTCCGTCTACAAAGTTGTCCCACATATTTTCAGGAATCCGAAAAAGTAAAATGACATTTGTAATTACTTAAGCTGTGACCTCTGATTCCGGAAATAGTTAAAAAAAATACAGTTCCTTTAAATAATTTATATGATTTATAGAAGCAGGCGTTACTTTGCGGAATTCCATATTACAAGCTATATAACAGTACTAACTACTTTGCTGTAATCCGCACGGGTTAAGTGAATGCATGCAAAGCCAATGTGTATGAAGCAGGCAATATCTACGCACCTTATACATGCAGGGCAAGTCACTACATGCACCCCCCAAGGCGCATCCACCAGCAACAACGCACACAAAAGCAGCACACACACCCACCACCACAATCTCGACCTTTCCTTTAAATAGCTAAGGTTACTATATTGGAGTTAGTTTCATTCCGAACGTAGACTCAAGTTACTGTAAGATGTTCATTCGTCCAAGTTGTGGTTAGTGTCAACATAAATCTTATGTAGGCACGATACTGGTTCATCAGATTATTTATGGCTTCACGAGGTATGTGTTATTAGTCGCATGTTTAATATCTGTAATAATGTAATATATTGGCAGGGACATGCCTATCCACCGTGTTATTCTTGTGTTAATTTTCCTATATATTTACATAATACAAGCTCTAAACATAAATTAAACAACACATTCATTGTTAAATTAAATACAGTCGTTAAGTTAACATTAAATCGATCTATTGATTGTTATTTGATTGTTTGTTATCTAATCGCTCGGAGCCTACAAGAGATAACGTGCTAATGAATTCTTATCACTAAAAACTGTATTTTGCATGATCTGTTACATTCAGAATTTTATGTAATCTCAATTTGGGCGATAAGGTAAGAAATATTTGTAATATAAAACATGCATCTCTTTACATTCAAATTCCAAATATTCTTTATTCAAGTAAACTTGTAAACAAGTGCTTTTGAATCGTCAACTCTACTGCTGGGTCGGAAAGCTGTTCATACTGAGAAGAGCCAGCAAGAAACTCGGCGGTTTCTCTTTTGAAAATATAATTCTTATAACTAATTACATTTAGTCATTACTGTCTTGTACAGGGTAGTGTAACTATATCCATACATTCTTATCATCTATGTACCTAATCTTCAACAGTATCGTAGGCTTTCTGTATCAGCCTCTTTTTAACTGGCCCGTTGGCGCAGTTGGCAGTGACCCTGTCTTCGGCTCCGTGGGTCGCGGGTTCGATTCCCGCCGAGAACAAACATTTTCTATTTAGGATTTGTTGGTTCTTCGAGTCTGGGTGTATATATGTATTTAAGTATGTATTTAAAACTATATATGTAGTATATCTACCAGTTGTCCGTCACCCATAACACAAGTATTAAGTTACTTACTTTGGGGATGGACGACCGTGTGTGTAAATGTCCCATATATTTATTTATTTATTTAACAGTGTTTTTAAACTGCTGTAATGGCAAGGCTAAAATTGATTTCGGAATTTTATTATAGAATCTTATACCCAAACTCATAAATGACTTACGTACGTACTTTTGCTAGGCGCGAAGCAGGAGCTGCAAGCTTATGTCGGTTCCTACTTCGTCTTTTTCTTCATATTTTTATGTCCAAAAACGAAATTGCTCAAAATATCCTGTGAAGCAAATGTAATACCTATGTCCTTTAATTTCTCTCGCATTCTTTCAAATCTCTTCTGATAATATTATTGAGGATCGAAAATATAGGAACACTTTAGGAAAAATATTAAAATTTACAAAAAAAAATTCGACTAACATACTTTAATGTTATTTCCTTATAAAGGGTTAAAGGTCACTTATTAATTCATACGAAATACGACATATTGCAAAAGCGAAGCTGAGTAATTAATCTATGTGATTTTCAATTTAGTTTCGGCCCGTATCAGAAGCTATCATCTGGAGATAGTCTCCTCGACCAAATCGCAAAGCTTTGTGATTGTTGAATTTGTGATAGTATGGATTCTTTTTAGATCTGGAGGTTTCTGTGAATCTTGTATGTATCAGGTATGAAAACGGATAATACACCCACACGGACTATAACAAAATAATATTATTATTAAATGTGTATCTATATGGATCTACGCAAAGCAACGCCCATTTCTATTTATATGTTGAAAGTTACAGTGCCATAGTCTTTTGATTACCAAATTTTTTATGAAGATTTCATAACTATGGCTATGGTGTATCTAGTTAGTCTCCTTCTACAGTCGTCGTCACCGGATATGGCGCCTCGAGCTCCATAATGCGTGGTCCAAATCCATTATCCGTGTAGATGCAGTTGTAGGCAGCAGTAAAACTACTCCCGTAGTACTCCGAATGTCGAAGCGCCGGCCCTTTGTGGTCGCCGCTCGCAGCGAGCACTCGTGTACCCATTACACCCAAATTATTAATAATTACAGAGCAATCTTTACGACGAGATAAACAGAGCTAGGCGATAGCAACAAATTAATATGCAAATCGTCGGCCGTCGTTAACTATCTATCAAAATGGTTTTAAGTAAGTTCACGTGGTGTTATCTGGTGGGTTTCGAGTGGTGCTCGTGGTGCTGTCTGGGTTAACTTAAAAAGTAGCTGTAACTTTAATAAAATAGTACCATTAATTTTCCGGACAGAATTAATTAATTGCGCATTAAATTTGAACTTGATTTACTGCAACTAGTTACACTTTTGATGGGATATAATCAGCTTATTCAACCAACCTCCCCTGCTACAAGTGTACTCGAAAATTTAATGGCAGGAACGTAATAGGTAGAAACCAGCACGCTTCCCTTTAGGAATATAAGGGTTAATTTTCTAAGGCTACAAATGTGGATCCAAAGAAAAGAAGTCTAGCGAGCAAAGTACTCCTAATCTATACTTAATGTTATAAAGACAAAAGATTTGTATGTTTGTTTGTATGTGTGTATGTTTGTAATGTTTTCAACGCAAAAATTACTGGACCGATTTTTAAAAAAATAGAGATCCCTAATAAAATTGTAATAAGTAGTGTCAAATTTTGTCGTAAACATCTTTCATCGCGCGCGCTGCGGAAATTATTGAGGATAGAACAAAAAATATTCTGCAGTATTATAGAACATATCAATATCCACAAAAAAGTCCGCAATACCATATGTCTAACTATTATAGTTATACCAATATAACTACTTTTTAACATTGGAATTCATATTAACATTTTGATATGAAACATATTAATGTTTCATTACAGTTACACAATTTTCTTTTAAAATTTTAAGTAAAGTAATGTTTTAATTTAGAGATTTTGGAAAATCTAAATTGTTTCCCAGTTCCAAAAGGAAAAACAGGAAGTTTTTAAGTCTACCGACATATAAGCTTGAATTACACAAAATTTCGTCAATATCGCTCCAGTCACTTCGTGACTGTGGACGCCTAACGAACAGACAAGAGATTCATTATATATATATATAGCAACGCTTTAATCTACGTTTGTCGATTTGATATCATCATAAATCGTTCAGCCGCCTCGAGGACCTGATTATATTAGGGATGTATTTATAAATCATAACGACAACACACACAAAGAAGCATAGATAAATAAGAATTATGTATGTTTATAATTGTTAAGGAAAAGATCTACATCTACAAGATACAGACATTGTTTTAACTCACTAGAACCCTGTAAAACGTGGGTAATTTAGGCATGGGATGCATTAAATAAATTTAAAAAATGACGCTGTTGTAACGCAGTTTTATTCCATCGGTCCGAAGCGTTACTTATATTTCACCGGCGAGCGCTCGTAACTTACCGACTCTACATAAGTAATGGCCCGGACCCGCCCGGCGCCGCCCACGGACCCCCCTTCCCGCCCCTCCACTAATGGCGATGGGTCGCAGTGTGGGGCGACGGCGACCATGCTTTCCATGGGATATCGAACCACCATTATCCCTAACGTATAGCGCTTTTCCTAAACAGGGCGGGGCAGTTTATAGCAGCAAATTACGAAACCTTATTCAGTATAGGAGAGCTTCATTTATCTAAAATTGTAAATTCTAATATGTAATGTAACACGTGTTCACAATATTTGCAACGCCTTAATCGCCAAATAAGTAATAATTTAAGATGCAAATATTAAAATAATAAAAAACTAACCTGCAGGGATTAACGTTCTGTCTCAAGTTTTAAAAACATAAAGTAGGTACAATGTACCCTTGTAAATCCCCGTTAATTCATTCTACACACTATATAAACAGTCTATACTAAAATTTTGAATGCGATAGTCTGACTTTGTTGATGAAATTTGGTAGAATTAATGTGTTTATACTGGGCTGACATATAAGGTACAAAAATTCACATTTGTTCATCAAGGAATTTATAAAACAATACATAATTGAAGATATTGCTTGAAGCTTGTAAAACAAAAAAAAAACACAGAACCAAAATCAGCTTAAATCTTGGTAGAAATAAAAAAAAATTGAAAAACTATTGTTACTTTCAAAAGAAATGTACCCCTGGCTTAGAAAATAATTATTTATCTCAATTCTTTGTTATCGTATAAAACGTGGACACTGTATAATTTTATTATAGCATAAGGAGTTACTTTGAGGATTTATACAGTACTGAAACAATGATAATGTTATTTTGTTAGAATACGCGATTAGAGAAAATGTATGTAACACTAAATGCAGGTAGAGTGTATATACGTATGTAAGGTATGAAAACGGATAGCGATAAATCGCGGATTAAAGCAAATCATTACTTTTACAAAGGACATCTTTTATTTTCTAGTACATAGTTGAATATCAGTCATGGGATTCATTCATTGAAGGTTGTCAAGCTGTAACTTATGCCCAAACTTATGCTTTCTGCATCATCCATCACAACGTATTTCAAGTTATCTGGTCCTTATCTCATTGCTACATCCTCACAGAGGTTCAAAAGATCTTTACTGTATAGAGTAAGTAGGTAGATATTATCACCAAATCGGGTGCGGCAGCATAGAATGCCGATTATAGCTTTTCCATCAAAATTTTTCACCTCTATGAATCAGTTACTGAAGTTTTATAAAAATTAAACTAATATATTTATTAACGAAATATTATACACCACATAAATAACATTTTAAGAAGCCAGCTATGAAACAGCATTAAAACTAAACTGTACGATAAGGCGGACCCGTGGCGTGACTGACTTATATTTCATTTATTCGAATAACTTATAAATAAAAATTCTGACTGGAAACTGTTCACTTGTATAACAATTCTATTGTATTTTACCTTATATATATAACTTAATTATTCCGTTCAATTATAACTTTTATAACGTAATAATCGAAAAAAACATCACAGGCATATTTTCCGTTATACGCATCCAAATTACTGATAATGTAATTTTTTGTAGCTCTATATAGACTAATTTATTTATATGGACTACCGGATAATTTGCCAGTCGTTAACAGCCATACAAATAACTCAATAATAGCATTGTTTTGTATGTGCAGACCGGTCTACAAATTACACTTTTTGGTTTGTTCTAAAATTAAGTGTATAAAATCATATTACACTCATTTTTACAATCATTTGCTATCTTAAAGAAACACATGCCTGTTATTTAGTAATCTACTAAAATCATAGTCATTCACACGTAAACTTTGAAAAGTATCAGGAATACCTGATAACTGGTATCAGGCTTCGCAGTATATTTTTGACAATTTCATTTTTGAACATAAAAATATAAAGAATTATAAAACGATAGGTGATGTATATAATAGACAAAATACGAACCGACATAAGCTTGCGACTCCTGCATTGCAAAAGTACGGAAGTCGTTTGTGGGTTTGGGTATAAGATTCTATAATAAAATTCCGCAATCTACTTTAACTTTACCATTATACCAGTTTAAAAATACTATTAAAAAGCCTAATATAGAAAGCTTACTATAATATTGAGGATTACTTAGTTGATAAGAGTGCGTGGACATAGCTACTCTTCGACCCTGTACAAGACAGTAATGAGAGAGTTTTAACTCCAATTAGGATTAATAATCGCCTTTATTTCCATCGTTAAATAAAGAAATATATACGCTTGTACTTATTACATTTTAAGTACTTGTCAACGAAAAAATCATGGCCGCTGAACATTATTTAGTGCGCGCGCATGTTCACAAGAAATCCGATGTGCAAAAAGCGAAGATTATAACTTCAACATACCTAATTAATATTAAATATCTAAAACTTCCTAATAATTCGAACTGACGTAACATATTCAAGTTATTTCACTGTTAGTGTTTACCCGATATTTGAATTTAAAATTAATATTTTTATTTAAATTCACAAGCTTCTTCAATAATTCTTCCAGTGAAAGTTCCATCACAATCGGTTTTACCATTCCAGCTAAACCGATTGTGATTCCATATCTTAGTAAAACCTAAAAATTTTGGGCAAATCGATCACATGCAGACAGGGAGTCTTATAAGGACTTTGTTTTATAATATGTATAGTTTTGGCTATATTACAAATGATAAAGTCAAAAAATACGAGGTAAAAACGTATCACTTAGTATAGCGTTTTAACCTTCCTTAAATTACCTTCAGATAACAAAATTTGATACTAGGAATATGTCCGCATATATTTTGATCCTTTTTAAATGATCTATGACGTCTTCTAGATGATTCTAGTGGTATAAAAGAGGCAATTACGGTTCAATACAAACTATAATGTGTAATTAGAGAGCTATTTTAAATTTAAAAATGAACCCGAAAAACAGGTTAAGACTCTTAAGTGGTTATAATGTGGTCGTTCTGTAAAAAATATACTACGGATTTTAAAATCGTCAGTGACTTAGAGGTTTGCAATTTTAAATATAGCATGGCAAAAAAATTAAATAGATATATATTATTTGGGACACAGTTAGTTATACCTAAGTAATATAAGAGAACATAGCTATGTTAGTAGAAAATGTGCGAATATCGATGTTCAAATGCACGTTATTATTTAAAATTTACTTGTTAGTGCCGACGGCGGCTGAACAACCGCTATCAGATATCCATTGCTTGTATAAATGTAAATAAACTTTAGTTAAAATTTTAATACAAACTGTCTTTCTAGCTTGTTGTAGCTGTCTTTGTGGGAGTCAAAATTTGAAAAACGTGGCATGCAATTTGAAACGGAGCGCAGGCAGTGTGTACATTATTGATCTTCATTTAAAATGTTATAACTTTTCCTACTTGGTTACTTGTGTAATATTTTCAGTCCGCGATTTCATTGCAAACTTAAATTTGAAAGTACCATCAATAATTAATTGTGTCTTTCCCAGTTCCCGAGAGGAAAATCGGGAATCAATTTATCCCACATGTTAGCTCGATGTATGAGCTTTAATTGCAACGAATTTCATCAATATCGGTCCAGCAGGTCGGCCTCGATAGCACAACAGAACGACAGATTTCGCATTTAATAAAATTTAATAAAATAAGCACTTCGGCGTTCATTTTTTCAAACCAAATGCTCAGCAATAAACTATAAAATATTTGTCAATTCGAAGAGTCATGAAGCTAAGAGCAATTAAAGTTAAATAATCAGTGTTCAGTTAAGTTCAGTACAGATAATTGGGAGCCTCGTTACACAGCTTTACGGCGCACGATGTCCGCACAGACGGACCGCCGCCTTTTTATGATGCCTTTATTGTTGAACGCAAAAAATATAACGCTCACTGCAAGCTACCACGGGCAGCGGCATCAGCTCACGGCGAGGGAGTTGGCAACTTGTCTGGCAAATAGGGGAATTTGATTAGTCTAGACTCTAGACTCTATCTACCGGAAATGTAGCATAATCTCCCGCTGTTATTTTCTAAAAAGCCCATAAGAGTCCATAATGAGGGATCTCTTAGTTATTTTTGCAATTTTTAACTCCAATATAACAGTTACAGTTCTAAAATGCATAACGCTATTCTATTGTATTTCTATTTATATCAATTTTTATATATTTATACATGCATCTATTCTATTCTATTTATATCAATTTTTCTTTATTTATACAAGTAATAATAAAATTATTTATTAAAAATAATTTATTATTTATTACTTTTGTATTATGGATCTCCGCAAAGTAACGCCTAATTCTATAAATTACTTAACTCATATCTTTTCATTATAACTATTTAAATGTATATTTCTATCTGCCAAAACTTGTAATTGGTTTTATTTGGATGTATTAATTAGTATAAGCTTTCATTATAAAATTACAGTATGGTCATTTTTTGTTTGTGTAAATTATTAAAGCAAGCTATCGCTATATGCGCTAATTCTTACGCATATTGGTGTTTACCTATTTTTTTTATATTATTAATTTATATATATACTATTTATATACATAGTATTATGTAATTATTGAAAGAAAGAAACTTTATTTGTAACCTAGCACTACTCTACAGGACATATAACACTTACGCTATATTAACTAACATCTTAAATTAAATGAGCGGCAGTTATCGGTTAAGCATTCTTGGATTATGTACCAGTTTATAAAGGAATCGTGTTGCTGAGATAAAATAACATAATCCAAGAATAACTCAACCGAATAACAATAACTTCCTGCAGAGCAGTGCTATCTCACAAAGAGGGAAGTCACTCAGCCTTTGTTGAAGCACAAGACATCCGACACTAAGGGGTAAAAATCCAACAAAGCATCAGACCTCAAATGCCCCAACGCTGATTTTCAGTGACCACCTTGGCAGGAGCTCACGAGCGACAGTGACAGCGGTATAGGGAGTTTTAATTTTCTATAAATAATTAAAATATAAGAAATTAGTTGAAATTGTATACCAACGGACCAGCATTATCGTTATGTTACTCGTATACCATGAGTAGGTAACAGGTGACTGACTTAAACGTGTCTAAACACCACGATCTAGAGAATGGGACATCTTTTTGTTGATGATGTTTAGAATAAGACTGACTACACTGTAACATAGTATCATATAACAACTTTCTCTATCTTACTCTCAAAGCGAACTCTATTTCATTTAAAATTTTGATATTTCCGGTTCCGACATGCTTTTAATCGTACGACTATATTCTAAATTTTATTTGAATGTAGTTATTAGTAAACCATATAAACAGAAAGGAGAGTAGAAAAAACCAAAAACGTCCTCTCACAATCGCGGATTATAGCAAATTAATTCATTTTTTTTATATTTTCGAACTCAACCAACCCAAATTATATTTGTGTTTCTTAAACAGAGTGATGATATTTTTAAACCTTCAAAGTTACCTACCTTTTGGTTGGTTTGGAACCGCTTTAAAACGATGCTGACGTTGGGAACAAATTTGGAAACGATGCATGTACTGACAAAAACCATTAGGACTGGTTTGAATGGGAATAGGAGCCTGTCTGTTACAATAAGGGCAATCCGCTGTACTATTATTGATGAAATGTTACAATTGAAGCTTAAATTCGTAGCTATGGGATAAACGGAGAAAACCCCGTTGTTGTAGTTGTCGATAACCTCAGACTATAAGTCTTATTCTATAGTTCCCCCGTAGAAATAAAATAAAATAATAATTGATCCTAAGATAACTAATATTTTTCTATCAACAACAACAACACAAAAATTAATACTGTAACTTCTTGGCCCAAAGAAGTATGAAATTCTGGCACTCTCCTTTTTGATTCGGTCACTTTAATACGCAGCGTGCGATATATACAAGAATGGCTTGTCAAAAGGTACAATCTTATCCATTTATTTATATGCGATACACTTTTGCGATCGATTTCATCCAAAATGCCGCTAAATTTATCACATATATCACAATGAAGTCTCTCCCCTCAAAAGTTGTTTATTGTTTTTTGTTATTCGCAATCTCATCCTTGCTGATAACATCTCAGCCAACGAGGATGTAGATGATCTTATCTAAATATTAAAATAAACTTGCAAAATTTAACACAATTTAAGATTACAAAGTAGATAGCAATAATGTTGATGGTGATTATGTTTTCCAAGCTAATAAATATTACATTTATCTGTTTTAAATTTGTGGTATATCTTTTTATTTTTTGGATTAAGTAATTTAATTATTCACAAATATTAATTTACAATAGTTAAAGGACGATGTCCGCGACATCGCGTGCGTCTGCTAAATTGGTAAAATACCCACAGTTATGTATTACGTGTCTCTCGATGTGTGACTATACTACGTTAAAAAAAATAATTAAAGTAACGGCCTGTTACTATGCCCACTGCTGGGCCAAGGCCTCCTTTCTCCGTTTCAGGAGAGAAGGGTTGGAGCTAAGACCTACCACGCTGCTCATACATCATTTGTGCATTTCATTCATTGTCACTTGAGCTCCGTGTCACAGTCTGTGACATGAAGTTCAGCTGAAGCTTTCTTGTGACACTACAAACATATTATTTTCTAATTTTCAGTGTAAATGCGGAGTAACCGTAAGGTTATTTATTATAAAAAAAAAACACAGTGAACCTGTGGTATACCTGTAAAATACCGTATTGTAATAACAATAAGATATTTTTGAAAACTTTAATGATCGACTTCCAATGAGACTTTCATGTAGTACTTTCCTTTAGCTTTCTTAGCTAAGTAAAAAAAAAGTAAAGTAACAGCCTGTTGCTATGCCCACTGCTGGGCTAAGGCCTCCTCTCTCCGTTTTTGGAGAGAAGGATTGGAGCTAAGACCTACCACGCTGCTCCAATGCGGATCGGTAGGTTACACATATCCCTGGAATTCTCTAGAGATATGCAGGTTTCCTCACGATGTTTTCCTTCACCGAACAGCATGTGTTAAATTGCAATTATCAATTAAACACATAAGTTTTTAATAGAAAAACTCATTGATGCCTGTCCTGGGTTTGAACCTATGTCGTCTCTAGAAAGTCGCACGGTCTCACCGCTAGGCTATCACAGCTTTTTCTATACTACGTAGGTTTAGGCAATTAACTGAACTCAATAATTTTAAGAACAAATAAATAATACAAATATAATTTTATGTCATGTACTGTAATCTGTCTACTTCAAGAACCCAAACACACAGTTATTTTGCAACTTTTCTAGAAAACAATGGAGAATATTAAGTATATTAAAAAAATTCTGTATTCAAGTAAACTCGTAAACAAGTGCTTTTGAATCGTCAATATCTACTGCTGGTTCGGAAAGCTGTTCCTACCGAGAAGAATCAGCAAGAAACTCGGCGGTTGCTCTTTTCAAACAATAATTCTTATCACTAGTTACATATAGTTATTGATGTCTTGTACAGGCTCGAAGAGTAGCTATATCCACGCATTCTTATCGTCCAGGTAATCTTCAATAGTATAGGCTTTCTGAATTAGCCTTTTTAAATAGTATTTTTAAACTGCTGTAATGGTAAAGTTAAAGTAGATTGTTGAATTTTATTATAGAATCTTATACCCAAACCCACAAAGGAATTACGAACTTTTGCTAGGCGCAAAGCAGGATCCGTAAGCTTATGTCGGTTCCTACTTTGTCTATTATATACATTATTATTTATATCCATATGTACAAAAATTAAATTACTAAAAATATACTGTGAAGCCAATGATATCTATAGGTAGGTCCTACTCGTACCTAATACTAAATCATCACAGAGTGCCTTTATAAAAGATTGATATTATGTCACATCAGATAAACTAAGATACCTAATTACATCGTTTAAATAAATCTATTTTATAAAATTAAATGTTTATGCTTTTGATATTGAAAGCATAATTATAAAATTTAAAGAAATTTTAATATTTGTCATATAGTGTAAATAATAAAGTTATAGTATTTTGAAAAGAGCAACCGCCCAGTTCGCCCAGGCTCTTCCCGATAGGTACAGCTTTCTGAACCAGCAGTAGAGTTGACGATTCAAAGGCACTTGTTTACAAGTTTACTTGAATAAAGAGAATTTTGAATTTGAATTAATGACATTTATGTAAATGGAGTAGCGCTGGAGTTGACGAATGATAGTAGAGAATGGAACAGGAAAACATGTGCCGATCACATTTAGAGTGAGGTAAGGGCAGGAGTTCCCAGCTAAATACCATAAGGACATAGAAAAACGATAGGATTTGAGAAAAAAATATAACAATAAGCTATCATCATTTAAGTAAAAGTTGATCATTCTTTTCATTGTCTTCAGTAAAACAAACATTTCGAGAAAACACGTTCATAAGCGAAACGTATATTTTAGTTATTAATCTATGGCAATATGTACTAAAAGATGACTATTAATTAACATATATTGCAATATTTTTTTATTTGATCCCACAAAGATTAAGATCGCAAGCCATACAGCCAATGAAAAAAAATATTTTTTTCTAAACACCAATTTTAATATCTGGAAAGTAATTATTGTTAATAGAATGAAGCAAATATATTTTTTACACAAATATTTTACATTATTATGTTTACAAAAACGTAAATAAGAAGTGTTTATATGTTTTTTGTCTATTTATACTAAAAACGCTGGTTCAGCGCTGTTTAAGCAATTAAAAAAGTAATAAGTTGACAATGATACGTTCCGTTTAAGGCATTAACTACTCTAATAACATTATAAATATCATTATTAAATAAGTTTTCTACCATATTCCCATAGAAAGTTTATAATATTTATAGTGATATTTAAATATTACAGAAAAAAAACTGATTTTTTTGATGTATGTTCTGTAACAATTAGGCCCAATTCTGGCACCTCCTTTGTCTTAATGGATTTAAATTCTTTGTAATCCTTATCTATGCCATGTATGACATCACGATTTGAACTATTAAATAAACTAGTGTTTTCTTGATCTTCCAAGTTATGGGTCTCTTTTACGCTCATGAGTTTTGTAAGCGCTGCTATTGTTAGGAAACTTTTTGAATTAGGTCAATTCGACACTAATCTGATCATGAGCCTACATTAAGATGATTATTATAATCATCTGAATGTAGGAAACCGTTTCAACGATGTTCATTAAATTTAGTATGCAGCAGGTTTCGATGGCGATAAATCGATCTAGCTAGGTTCCATTTTTAGAAAAGGTTAACCGTGTTTTCAGTCCATGATAACTACTACAATGTCATTAGAATACAAAGGAAAAGATTGCAAATATCAACAAAAAAATATATAAGGTCAAGTGGGAAGTCCAGCAATCCCGAAACCAGAAGACTCCGGTTCAGACGTCTCCAGTCCGATTATGTTATTCCCTTTTGTCTCCAAGTTCCGTCTTTTGTGAGCAAAACTTATTGGAAACCTATTAACTATAAGTATTATTTCATTTATAGAATTAGGCGTTACTTTGAGGAGATCCATAATATAAAAGTAATAATAAAATTATTTTGCTGTAATCTGCTATAAAGTAAATAGAATATATATATGTGTCTGTGTTTGCCGGGTCGGGAGTTCCTGATTTTTATGCAATTATTCGAGCACGAATTGCATCTTTTTGGGACCTCAGAACTTCTTCAAAGTCTATTCTCCAAAGAGTAAGCGATGGGATGCCTAGTACTATCTTAAACTATTGGCTATCTGTTCATCGTAATGAGAACAAGAAATGATTATTAAGACATGTTTTTGACTGGAATAGTTTCTCAGTAGATAGCAACAATTTCCTCTGTAGATTTAATTTTATTATCTTGTGTATGAGGTTTTAAGCCAAAAAAAATATTATTATTACTATTATTATTATTTAAGTAGTATTCTCTATGTTTTGTACTACCTTGAGTCATTTCTTATTTTAAAATTACTTAAAAAATAAAATACTTATAATTTTAATTTCAAACAAAGGTTAATAGCCATTATTACTGGCTTTACTTTATAATATCTAATATTAGCTAGTAATGCCTATTATCATAATTAAAAGTTAATTTTAGTCAGCAGTAATAGGTTTAGTTAGTTCGTAAAAATTTCAAATCACCAGCTTTGAACACGACACGCGTACCGAATGTTATACGATTGAACGCATGATATCAACTTGTGACTCAAATATTAACATTGAAACGAACTAAATAACATTTAAACATGAAATGGTTATACGAAAAAGGTGTAATATACATTAATATACCTACAAACCTCCACCACGCAGCTACGGTGCTCGTTACAGCGCTGTGCTGTTTACGACATTTTTTATACGTTACTAAAGCTCTGAAACATCAACCAAAGCAACGTAAGCGTTTGAGTTCCCTCAATAATGGAATATGTATCTTTCCCTGTTACCGTGAAAAAACTTATTTTTCGATCCTGTAGTATGTTTTATTTTTATGTTTTATGTTTTATACTACTTACTGACTTGCCCGTGGCCGCAGTGGGTAGTGACCCTGCCTTCAGCTCCGTGGATCGCGGGTTCGATTCCCGCAACATGTTACAAACATGTTGTCAAATGAATTGACTACGTATTTTACGACCGGCCGCCTGCCTGACATCAACTTACCTTAGTTGCCTTTTACGACACCTCGGTAAGAAATAAGGGTGGTCTATTCTACTCAGCCGGGTACCATACGGCGTGTGTGTAAGCGTCACATATATTTATTTATTTATTTATATGTATCCTGTACGGCTCTAAATTTTGACAAATTTCATCAATATTAGTCCAGTGGATTTCCCGTGATATCATAGCTGACAGATAGACAGACTGACAGACTTTTGCATTTATTATTTATTAGCGTATAGGTGTGTATTGAAATTTGTATTTTACCAATGCTTCGTAATTACTAGCAAAGAGTTAATAAACCCTGTAGGCCCTGTAACGTAATTCTAAAATATAATTTTAGCACACAGCATCTTTGCTGGCGTAGATGAGGTCCCAATTACTTGGTATTTTGGTAGCAACACTTCCGACGGCGACGACTAGTTACATTGATATCGCCTAAAATTACACTACGTGAGGCGCTTTCAAGTCTGCTAACTTCAGTAGCGTTTTTGCTCCCTTAGCAAATTAAGCTAATACGATGCTACTACCCCTTGTCCATCCAAGTAACGCTATAGAAGTTGTTAAGAATGTAATAAATTATATAAGCAATTAACAAAAATAGCAAAAACCTTCCTTAGAACTTCGTTCGAATATCGAAGTACTTGGTAAATTCATATCATATTTAATAAAGATAAGTTAAATAATGATAACAGCGATATGACGTGTGAAATAAACAGACGAGCGGTAATTTTCTAGTACTTAGGTAAGTAACTTATTTTTTCCAACTAAATTTATTGCGAGAGTTTACTGCGAGTTATTTGTTGTTGAGTTTGCGGGCGACGCGCAAACATAAATATTACAGCTATCGCGGATGTTAAAATACTAAACATATTATATACTTATATAAAAGTTAAATGTTTGAATATATGGTTTTTGTGCCAAAACTTAACATAAACGTCAGATAATATGAAGAAATAAGAACGTAGGTGATAGCGATCGTTGTGGTTGAGTTCATTGTCAGCCAATTTGTCAAGAGACCCTCGCATCTCTCGGTTTAGCCACGTATCTACAGAAATCCTATCCAAAGATTTAAATAGAAAGTACATATTGTATTCTTCATTTGATATAGGCTTTACGCAATTTATGTTTACATAAGTTATCTTTAAGAAAACTAATTACAATTGTGAAATTACGTAAATAACAAAGACGGACTCTAATCACACCTGTCCGTTGTCGAGACTCGAACACGAAACGTAACTTTAATAATAATGCAATTGTGATCCGTTTCTAAGATTAACTGAATAATAGCGATGCCGGTTTCATACATTAATTTATTTCTGATGACTCCACGCAGGAACGCATTAAATTGCTTGTGTTAAGATTTGTGAGAACTAGACCGTGGCTTTGGTCGAAAAATTGTAAAGGCGCTAGAGAGATACCGTATCAAGTATTGATTCAAGATACCTAGGATATTTGTTTCCAAAATATCATCAACATCATCCTCCTGCCCTTATCCCACTCCAAGTGGGGTCAGCACAACATGTTACAAATATGTTGTCACATGATGGCTACGTTTTTTACGTCCGAGCGGCTGCCTGACGTCAACTTAATTTAGTCGTATTTTACGACCCCTCGGTAAGAAAAAGGGTGGTCTATTCTTCTCAACCGGATACCACAAAATATATGGAAGTAAAATTTGTTTTCAGAGATGCCCCACTATTTATAAGTTAGATATTAATTATTGACATGGATTGGATTGGATGGATGGATTATTGTGGTAATTTGTAAACGAAGTTTGAGCGCATGCGAGAGGAGAGATATCAGGGAGAGGAAAGGGTTTGACAGTTTGCACTGGCGGAGCGAGGTGTAAGTGAAGGAGTAATAAGCTATTAACAAGTTAGTGTTTATAATTTCCATCCAATTTCAATTTCTGAAGACCAAAGTCGTCGAATGGTATTGCCAGTGACGATATGGATGACAAAAAACAAAGAATACGAAGTTCTGCAGAAGATCTGATATATCATGACTCAGAGTGTTGCAAAACTAATGTGACCAAGAGCAAGTCACATAGTACGAAAAAAAATTCATTTTTAAAAGTACTTTTGAATCTATAAAGATCCGTTAAAAAATATAAAGTTCTGGACGATCTTAGAGCCAATAGTTTGTCATCAAATCCTTCAAAATATGAAATGTGGAGATGATGTAAATACAGATTTACAGCATCTCCACATTTGTAACTCGTAGCAGGTCCATCACACATCCCTCTAGCAACATAGTAGCCGTAGATAGCAGCAGTAGATGTCGACGATTTAAAAGCACTTATTTACAAGTTTACTTGAATAAAGAATATTTTGAATTTGAATTTGAATTTGATGGAATTCCGCAATAATTTATATGGTATTCAGTTCAATTATATCGTGCAAATTATAATATTTAACTTTAATGGCCTTAAGTTAACTAACGTATATAAATGGTTAAGCAATAATATTGAATCCGTCTAAACAGCTTTCTAAGCACCGTATTATAGGTGACCATTAAAAAAAATTGAAATGGGTGCTCCCTTAAATTATAGATGCCTATATACCATCGTTACAAGTTTTGCATTGTTATAAAAGAAAAATTAAAAAATGGAAAAAAAGGATTTATGGATTATTAAACAATCTTAATAAGGTAAAGCTTTAAAAAAGCGGATGATGATATGTTTTCTCGAGTCTACACTACAATCCGCAATTATATAAAGTATTTAAGGTATTATATTATATTGTTCCTAATGTATTGCTAATTTCGGATTATAGGACAATAATTCACTATTTTATGGGGTATTATGGGGATCCACAAAATCCTATTTGTATAAATTACTCGATTGTTCCATTCAGCAATTGGATCCAAAGTGTAAGATGTCAATATAAGATGCCAATGTCCGCTGGACACGTGCCCCCCGTGTCGAACACCGTGTATCCCGTGCTCTGCGGCGCACGAGCTGCCCACGGCTACACCGTACTCGCCCATACTTGTTCAAAGATCCTGCAAGTTAAATTATTCACAATAAAATATAATTCGCTGTAGGGTTTAAGTTATTTGATTTACAAAGTCCTTCGACGCAATAGGTGTTGCCAATGCTTGCGTAGTGATGATCTCTTTGAGAGAAGTATAGAAGATAATGGACACGCGGATAATAATGCGGATAACTCATATTGCAGAAAAAGAAGAGACACAGAGCGTCATAAATTGACAATATCAATTAGATCTAAAGGTGTATTCAGTAAACGCAGGGTCACAGTGTCAAACGGCGCTGCACACGCTCGCGGACATTCCCGCTTGGCGGTTCAGCGAGCGTAGCTCGTGGCATAGATGGGACACGGCCTTTTCTTGACCACCGTGGTTTGTGCCATGGTGGACGGGGAGAGATCGCGGGCAGCGATGGCCTCCTTCTGCGAGGATGTAATCTCGCAAAAGGAGGCGGCGGAGCGGATCCGGGAAATCGAGTCTTTGGATCCGATCTGCCGCAGGTGAGCCGAGCGCAGGAGACTCGCTCGAGTCCATCGCTTGCCGCCCTGAATGGGATCTTTGGGCGCTCCAAACGGGGTTCATCGGACGCCCGCCTTAATAAATCTCTGAGGCGGTTAATGTACCTGGTGCTCCCGATGCATAAAGGGAAGGCAGGGGCCATTTTTAGAGAAGCTCCGACGCTTCTCTAAAAATGGCCCCTGCCTTCCCTTTATGCATCGGGACCCTATCCCCGCCACCAGCAGCGCGGTGGAGCACACAGGTTGTTTCAGTCGGTGCGAGTCCGACATACATACCCATAAGGGCGTTTTTCCTTGAAAAAAACGGGTCATAGTGTCAACGCTCCAATATAACAACTCTATCTTACTTATTAGAAGATTTCATATCTCAGAGTTTCCGAATTCCCTTTTGGTTTGTACTCGCGACGTGCGTGTTAATCTCAATATTCGCGCATCGACAAACACCGTGTAAGTTGTTCCTAACACTGTCCAATACATGTCTCGGTGTACGTATACCCACATTTGGACGCGACTATGTACGATACCTGTTCCGTGTTTAGTCTGGTGTTTATTGACAACTCAGAGCTGAGTGCAAAGTGAAAGCCTGGACATAACGAGCCTTATAAGTCAAATTATTCACGCTCTGTTGGCGTCCGAATATTTCGTCTCTCGATTCTGACACGAGTGGACAAAAAAAATGCAAAATTTGAACCATATATTAATAACGTGCAATACATTTTACAATTTATTTGCAAGCTTAAGAATAACGGCTACGTTTGCGTCGGCTTAAGTGTTAAGTAACCTTAATTATGTATTATGTTTTTATTACGTACCCAAAGGAAAAGCAGGAATTTTTATCGTTTATGTTGGCCTGGCATGTAATCTCCAATCGTCACAAAATTTCGAAATAATACTCGAGCTGTTTAGTATTACAAGGGATTTTGTGATTTTGTCGTGGAGCCTATCCTCCTGATGATGCTTCGGTTTCGGGGCGAAACGATCGTCGAGAATTTGGTTGTGGTTGTGTGTACTGCTTGTGTGCATTGTTGCTGGTAGAGGCGCTTCGGGATGCATGTGGCGACTTGTCCTGCATGTGTAAGGTACGTGAATATTGCCTGCTTCATACACATTAGCTTTGCATGCATTCGCTTAACCCGTGCGGATTATAGTAAGGTAATTCTGTTATGGTGTCAGTAATATGGAATTCCGCATAGCAACGCCTGTTTCTATAAATCAATTGAAAGCGTAATAGAAAATACGCATTTTCGCATTTAGAATATTAGTAGAAGGTATTTTCTAATCAATCGCACTAAAAATCGGTGCTCGATATATGTACGTAAAAAAGGGCACGGTGGACTACGCTCTTTTTCATCATTCTTCACTTTTGAGTTCGATAAAAGCTTTTTAAAGTTTTCCAGAAGTGTATTCTTTTATTGTGATATAATTTTGATGTAATGTGTCCCATACAGTACTGTCCGCGGGCGAGCTGCAGGAGTTATTACCGTGCAGTCGGTATTGGCTGGGACAGTTTCCCATGCCGCTATCGTGGCGCCTGCATTAGTGCCCCCGACCCCCTGTACCCCCCTGCACCCCCCCCCCCCTGCCCCCTCCCCCGGCCGCGTGGCCGAGTGGCGCCGCCGCTCTTAGCTGGTACAAGGCCGGTGTTTTTTGTGAGGGCCCGATATGTGTAGTAGGTAATTAATTGGGGCGGCTCCTCTGTGGGAAGCGACACGGCGAGGGGACATTCGCGATCCTTCGGGTACCGATTCGCGAGCCGCTCGGAGCTATTGGAATTGATATTATACAAATGTAACATCTAGCGTGGCTCTCATCGAGCCAGTTTGTATTATAACTTGTATTAAAAAAAGCACTTACTGCTGTGAGTGCGTTTTTAGATTTAATAGATGGGCAAAAGTAAAAATGCTTTCTGAATTAAGATATTGAGGCTTTTTCATACCTGTTTGATTTTTGTGACTGACGGACACAATCGGACGGAAGAAATAATGTTAATATTTTAGAATTAATAGCAATAGTTATTTTGAGATCCGCAGAATTACTATTCCTTTTTTGTTAAATGAGTGACGAACGTCATTTTTACTTTTGTCTAAATGTAAATTTGGCGGTCATATTTTAAATATTACACACATATTGACGGTGCGTGTGCAACGATCTAGTACATCAGGATAAACGATACGGTTAATGAATGTATTGGAGATAAAACCACGCGTTTTATGTAAAAGCGTTCCATTTCATAATTCGCTTTTGAGACGGACAGAGCTCTGGCGACTGCACAGCCGGTGAGGGTACACGCATTATACATGTCGCGTATTCTAATAGACGCGGCCGTTCGATAGCTGGGCCTCGAAGCTATTAATTATGAGAGTGCGGCCGCACGTCGCGTGGTAACTCTGCGTAGAGAGAACTATTTGGACATTTTTTTTGTGATATTTGCCGATATAGTATAATTTTATTAAATTGCTTTCAGCGTAATTCACACAATACTTAATAAATACGGTAGACGAATGAGATGAAAAACTGATGCTGCGTAGATACAGGATAAAATTTTGAAATAGCAAAATTCACTTACAATATTTTATCGAAATCGTTATGCGCGTGCACATCTGTCACACGCGAGTACACAAGTTTAACCGTTACATTTTTTGCTTTAAAACTGGACGTTGCTTGTGTTTCTGAAGTGTAAATAAACACATAAACGAATGAATTCGTAAAAGTAAGTTTCGCCGCATCAGTCGCGCTTCCGTACTACGTGCGATGCGGTGCGGTGCGGTGCGACCGACTCCCGTAGGTGCTCGCGATAACGCGGCCGGTAATTACCGTCCCGACCTAATCTCCGGCCGTCACTCCGTCGAAGTAATCATTTAAATATCATAACTGCATTATTGTTAGACCCATAGCGCCGTCCCGCTCGCTCCGGCCGCGGCCGCGCCGTGCGAGCGGGACGGCCGGCTCCCTTGTTTGGCTATTAATATCAGAAAAACAAGGGAGTGGATTAACACATTAACAGGTCCGGTGTCGCCGACGTAAAAGCATTCCCGGCGAGTGTCGGCGGGGATTGAAAAAATTCGGTGACAGAGGTGAGGGGGGAGGGGGGGGGACGGTCAATTAGTAGGCCTCGTCCGAGCTGCGCCCGCGCGCCTCGCGTTTCTTTACACATTACGCTTTATGGATCTACTGCCGGCGAGGTTACGTGCGATTCGCAAGCGCGGCCAGACGCCGTTAGCTAACTGTAACGTGGCTACTGATATTGATTTAATATAATAATTCTATTAAATCAGATAGATAGATTAGTCAAATAGAGCCTTCCTATTGGTCGAAATGGACTTTACGCGATTTGGAACTCAATTCGCTTGGGACTTTACTAAGTTTGTTTCTGAAGTCAATTTTCAATTTCAAATAACAGTTGGACTTTATCAGAATTAGTAACAGACAATTAATTGGGGTAAATATAGACACGGAAAAGATTGTGCTGCCATTTAAATCTTAATTTTGAAATTTTGTGGACTTAACCATCTTTGTTTCTATACGCCTGAGATATGCTCTGCGGTGTCATCTTCGTTGCAAAAACTCAGAAGATACTGAAGGATATGATTTGTTCTGGTACTATGATTTTTACGGAATAAAAAGTCTGTTTCGAGTTCAACTGATACGTCGTTAAAGTGACACACATTTTTAATATCAACAAAATTACTGTTTATCGTATATTATATTTATTCTTTTAAAAACATAAACTTTAATATAAAATAGAATGTGATTTCACGATTTACAAAACATTAAACCCACGTCTGTTGAACTTCGCGTCCAAACCTCTAACCTCAAAGTGCTTATCTCTCGATGATAACGGAAAGTCTTGGTTGTTAATGGAAATGGATTTTACTCTATGGACCTCCATCCCGTACGATATTTCTATATAACGTTGGACAGTATGGATGAGTTATTTCTTTTCTCAAAGGGAAAGCGGGAATTGTTTTATCGTTTAAGTTAGCCCGGAATGTAAACTTAAAACCTACAATTTTTTTTAAAATATTGGTTAAGCAGTTTAACCATGAAACAGAAGAATAGACAAACAAGTTAGAATAGATTGTCGGGTTTATAGGTAACTAGAGAACTGCGCTGCGTATAAGTTAGTGTGTTTTCCCCACTTTCCCCTAGAAATTAAAATCCTGACATAATTAAATATACACCTAAGCCTTCCTCAGGGATCACACTATCTTTCAGTTAAAACTGTACATAAATCCGTTCAGCACTTTTAGAGAAAATCGATACATACAGACAGACAGCTTTTGGGTACTTTGTTTTATAATATCTATAGATTTATAGAATTTTGCTAAAATATGGGATAAATATATTACGGAGTTTAGAACAAAACATATCATTACTCTTGTAAGTATTATTTTTCTTGCTATCGATTCACTAAGTTGCGTGTACATCTCCCATATTTAAAGTATTACGTCTCGAAGGAAAAAATTATGAATATCAACAAGAATGCACTAAAAGTAAACTTTAACAAGCTGTTAATTATATGGCGAGTACAATTTTAATTGAAGGCGTCCACCGTACCCCGTACACCGTACACCGTACACCGTGCACGACGTAACTACTTGTCTATTCCGCTATGAGTAATTATAATTTGTATAAAGTAAAAATTTAATGAAGTAAATTTAAATGTGTGAATCAACTCCGATACAAGACTTGAATTTGCTCTTCGGAGTCTCAACGTGCGAAGAAGTAAAATAAATATTATGTAACGTAATAGTTTAAATTAAACCGATTCATGGTTTATTTAGAACAATAGTATCAATGGGGATTATTCATATCTATCTCTGTTTTAATAAGTGGGACAGAGATAAAATAAATAAAATAAAAACTTAAACTTTTTTATCATTGAATAATTTAATTTTAATACAAGGGGCCTTGCAAATCAATCGAAAAAATGTAATTAAATTACAACAAAGTTTTAACGATTCAAAAATATTAGTTTATTAATTTTTAAATATTTGTAACTTGTTGTATTCTTGACTTGTTGATACTTGTTTGAATTTTGTAAATATCTTTTCTAATTACTAACATAGGCTAAGCTATTTTTGTTAGTAACATTATGGACAATATGCCTGAGATAAAATAAATAACAATAATGAAAATAAAATCAATGTTAAAATACCCTTAAATCAAATGAAATCGTATATTTGATTGCAATACCATCCTCCTGCCCTTATCCCACTCTAAGTGTAGTCGGCATAACATTTTACAAACATGTTGTCACATGATTTGCCAACGTACTCATTTTGTGACCGGCCACCTGCCTGACGTCAACTTACCTTACTCGTATTGTAAAACCTCTCGGTAAGAAAGAGGACAGTCAACTCAACCGGATAGCACACGGCGTGTGCGACTTACCTTAGTCGCCTCTTACGACACCTCGGATTTGATTACAAGGTATTTTTATTAATACAAGTACTATAGATTTATAAAATACAAGAACAATTATGCAATAAAATTTCCAAGCGTCATCAGGCTCAAGGTGGCCGAATAGGAAGTACGAATACTAACTTATATCAAGACTGTTGTAAACTGCGTTCAATAAAAATTTGTGCTAAACTGTTATGTACAATAACATAGATCATCATTACTTAAACATCGCTTAATTACTCTATTCACACTAAACACTAAACTGACTCTCTGTAGTACTTCCATAGTTAATTAGCTGGAGCGAAAATATCTATTCGGCTAGCATATAAGAAAAATCCCTCATTTCCTCCGGGGACAAGAAAACCCAGTACATTCTGGAGGTATTTTAAAATACAAAAGGATTAGAATGCGTGGATATGCTACTCTTTGACTTCGTACAAGATAGCAATGACAAATTGTAACTCGTGAGAATTATATTTTGAGAAGAGCGACCGCGAAGTCGGCCGTCACTCGGTAGGAACGTTCGACCGAACAGTAGAGTCGACTTTAGAAATTTACTTGGAGAAAGTTTATTTTGGATTCGAACACTCGTTATATATTATTATTTATTTTAAATCAGAAATAGTGTCCACAGTGGTAGTAACCAAATTACTTAGCCTATGTTAGTATTTAAAACATAAATTTTCAAAAATTTATTCGTGGGTTTCATTTCATGTTCTCCAGAAAGCACTATACCGTTTACAAGCAAATATGCTGAGGAGGGAGTCGGTGCTACTCAGAAGTCTGTGCATATAATAAACTGTCCGCGTGTCAGTTCGTGCGTGCCTCACAGTGTTCGTACTACGTGAAGTCGTTAGTGTCGCCCCTGCACCCTGAGCTCCACCAATAAAACGAGCTATTAATGGAGTCCGATAAGTGCGGCTCGTATTTTCGGCTCCGTCATTACAGTTATTCGACTAGCGCCATACGATTTACATACTTTCTCGAAATCCTCGATAAGTAGGAAGGATCGGATCGGAGAGGTTTAATTGTGGCGGCGCGGGGCGGGGGCGGGGGGCGCCCGAACACGGAAAGGCTTTCGAGGCGGCGCTTCTGAGCCCGGGACTTAGCCCCGGGGCACACCGGCACGCGTCCACCTAGCCTTTACCTTCAACCGAGACTAGATATACCTGCGATGTCGTTCGCGTCAACCTGAGAGTCAATTAAACTAATAATTGTACTCAATTTACTCGCTGCTAGTTCTTGCTTACGAAGGAAACACGGTAGGTACGCTTTCCTGCTTCTTTCACGTGTTTTTTTGTCCATACTTATATTACGAATGCGAAAATCTGTCTGCCTGACTGTGTGTAATGCGCTGAATTGAATCATATAAGTACTGTACGATCTTGCTCTCGATCTAGCCCAGAAATTGTAAAATTCATCAATATTGTTTAACTTAGCTTAAATGGGTTAGCCGAGGCGTTACAGACAGACACGCAGACTTCCGCATGTATAATATTAGTAAGGATATAGATGTTCGTATTATCGTAATGAAATAACGAATTTCAAATAGGAAATATCTTATTTATCGTAATAAATGTTACGGGTAACAAAACAAATTATGTAGGTATAAGTTACAGCAGTTATATTTACAACTAGCTGACATCGTTCATTCAAATCTCAGTTCCATCATCCCCATTACCGATCTGATCGTACGTGATCGGAATAAGGCTGTATTCACTATATAAGTTATTTTGCCCACATTTCAGTGCAGTTCAATTTCCCTACATGATTGAATTGCAATAGGAATGACTGTATGTGTGTTATGTTTTCGCAGCTATTTCGCTCGAGCGATATAGGTGAAATTTGGTATAACTGAAGATTATATAAAGAATTATAAAAATCTGTTTTTTTACATTAAGTACACAATACAAACCATTAGAATACAAAATGAGGGCATTTTACCGTTTAAATTGATCTGTAAAAATGATCAACAGACAAATGCACTTTGAGTGTGATATATTCAGTGTGTACCAGCATTCCTCATCACACGTGAATCAAAAGGATATGTGTGTCCCCGGCGGGCGATAGCGCCGGCGCCCGGCTAATGCAGCGGGCTGCAGATAGGGGCCCGATTAACGAACTTACATCAATAATGAACCACGGAAAAAACGCCCAGCAGAGGGCCGAATGGGCCTGAGCCTCCGACGGTGTATCAGGGACGCATACTTGACCTTATTCTACTAAAATAATAACATTTGTGATTAAAAAAAATCTATGTAATGCGAGAAGTTGCCCAATGCATGCAGGATTCGTGAACCCCCATCATTACCTTCCATGAAAACTCGATAAACTCTATAAACCACTAAAACGCAGACAATCATAACCACAATCTTAATAATCGTTTTGTCCCGTAATTTATTTTACTTTAATTTTTGAAATTCCATATTACATAAGTTATGATACAATTATTCTACTAGAACCTGCGTTTGTTACACGTAATGCTTAGTGTAGGAAGCAGTCACATTCACATACCTTATATATACAACACTACACACTAATCACTACGACAATCTCTACAATCGTTTCGCCCCCTAACCGAAACATCATCAGGACGATTGGCTCCATGACAAAATCGTAACGGACGGATGGAATCATAAGATTTTGGTATACTGCCGAGCGGTCGAACCTTAAATTCAAATTCAAATATTCTTTATTCAAGTAAACTTGTAAACAAGTGCTTTTGAATCGTCAACTTTACTTACCTTATATAGTATGTTTATATAATAACTAGCAATCGTGGCAGTGGAAAGACTACTAAGTCGAACTAAGTAATTAAATTCATTTAAAAGGTATAGCTATATCCGTGGGTATCATTGGTATCCCTGGAAGAAGAGCTAACTCACCAGTTGCAGACCATGCTACCCTGCTACAATGAATTTGTAATGGCATTATTTTCTTTAGATTGACATCTTTAAATTCGTTACAAATTTTGATCGGATCGTCCGATTTTAATAATTCCATTATTTTACAGGTATTAAACGGTTTTTATAAAAAAATCATTTAATGGAATAAGAATTAATACGGAGATAACAATATATCTTGAAGATGAAGATGCAGCTTTCCAACAGTGAGAGAATTTTTGTAATCAGTTCAGCAGTTTTTGTGCGAAAACATTAAAAACATACATAAATACATGCATACTAATCTTTCCTCTTTATAATATTATTATAGATTAGTATGTAGTGTATCGTGAAAGTTTCAGTATACCGAAGCCGAGTGTTTCTGACGCATTGTCCCAGGCCGGTGTCAATTTCAAGTGCCGCTCGCACTTAGTTTTACTTACGATTATCTTCGTGTTTTAGGATGGTGATGCTAGCATGCAGCTTTCCAAAGTTTATCCCCTTTTTTGTACATTAATGTATCATTACAGCGAGATCACTTCCAAGCACTTTGAATCCCTTAACATCCACGCATTAAGTATCGTTCTTTTCCGTCAATTTTTCTTACGATCTTGTAGTATTAATTTTTATACCAATTTATTCGTAAACGACCCGAGGATTCCTGAGTCGTATTTTTGTTGTTATGGCGGTTTTTAATCGTTTCGGGTAATACTCGTTTCGTGTACGACATAAAAGTGAGTTTTTATATAGCAATAAGGACCTTTTATATCGCCATTCTTAGGAATTACCTCGTTTAGCGTGTGTTTTTGATTGCTATTTGTTTAATTGTAAGGAATATTTTAAAGATTTTTTATTTCCTGTCGTGGGGTCCCATTGGCCCTTGTGCAGGGACCAGCTCGTATAGCAGTCCGTCTTTAATATGTCGATGCCCCTTTAAGTCCGAGGCAAGTAACGTGTTGTTCGCCGGCAGCCTTTGTGCTTCCTTAATCGATATGGCGGCAGAGCGACTTTGTTATTGATGCGAGTAAATTTTAATTACTTAATTCCTGGTGACAAGTCACGGTGGTTTATTTTATCAACTTCTGCAAGTTCGGTTGATAAAGGATTTAATAGGGAGAAGGAGCAATGAAGATAAATCACAAATATGAGTAAATAGATTACTACAATAGCCTCGATTTTTGTACTAAGAAAAAAGAGTTTTTTTAAATCTTATACATTAGCCCGACAGTAAAAACTTTCGCCTTTAACATGGATAATCATAAGAATACTTGTCGAAGGGCAAATCGGCAACCTACGGCTCCCAACTTTAATAATACAAGTTGCAGCTATCCAGTTATTATGTCTATAGACCCAAAGACAAAATATTATCCCATTTAGAAAGCATATAGAACTGATGGTTCTATAGACGCAATAGTGCTAGAATATATTGTATGATATCAAACTCTTTTTAATATATATCTAACTTTTTGTAAATTATCCCTTAAGATCTGTAGTCTTAAAAGGTTGCCCACCCCTGGCTTAAATAGTAGTTTAAAGAATTATTGGTCATAAGCCAAATATCATCAGAATGTAATATGTGACAGTCTCTTGCAAGGACAGCGGTTCAGAGCCCGGCTAAAACGACCGATCCCGCTCTAAATGGACTCATGTTGCAACCGTTCCGTAGATTTCAGTAACATTACAACGCACATATTTGTCTGTCGGTAGTTTCGTTACTTAAAGAGACTGTCGCTGGTCATTAGCACACGCTTTAATTAATATTCCGCCTGTCGCTCCAAAAAAGCTGCGCTGCCAATACTCTACATGCGAGAAATGAATGTTTAATAAAAAAAATACTTCTAATTTTGGGTCAGTGGAAACTACATTCCGAACACGCAAAAAATTAATTGAACTCTTAATTAGAGTATGAATACTGTATACGTATAGCTTTTTACATCTGTGTAGGCTTGTAGGTATAACTTTAAAAACACATTATACACAGAAACAGCTGGGCAAGACCTCTTTGGAAAGAGGCTGGCTTTGACGATATTATAATAATGGATAGTGGGCACTATTGCAATAACGCCTAAAGACATGCAAGTGTATGCAAGTGCACACACTTGTATTCCTGATAAATTATATGTCATTTAGAAGTTAACCCAATATCCACACACCCTTAGCAACGATTGCTCATTCTAAAAAATTATATTAAAAACCTATCATGAAATGTGTGGATTACCTCTGACCATGCATGAAATAGCGAAATATATTGTATCTAGTCACCACCGCCGAGTTGCCATTTCCCATTGGGAAAATGGAAACTAATAGAACACTTATAGAACTAATTGAAAAATAGAGTTGACTAGTTTATTTGAAGAAATATATTTTGAATTTGAATTTAACTTTTACATTTAAAATATCTACCAGAACCGAAGTTCGGGCTGGGAAGTAGGGTTAAACTAAGAATAAACCGCTATCAAGACTACAAATGTTCTACGAGTATATCTGGAGAAACACCAAGTTGCTGAACTGCCGCGAGTCAATTTGCCGGAGCACGACAACTAACCTAACACCCGTATTCATAGACATTACTATGAGGACGCACAGTGCTCAGGGACGCATAGGGTCATTCAAACCGATTCATAGACATTACTTGAGTGAAGTGTTCTACTATGCGTTTGTCAAAATCGACGCACAGCTAAAATAGATAAGGAGCTACTTTAGCGAACGCATAGTGTTCGCGCCGCTTTGGTTAAAGGCAAAATTATTTATTAGATATCTATTTATTCTATTTTGTTCTTATAATCATTTTATTTTGACTAGTTAATAATATAAGTCAAACTATACAATAAAATTATCATACATGATACATTAAAGAAAAAAAATTTTACCTCTTAGGAGTTGCAGTGCTACCATTTAAATCCAAAGGCTAAGTCAATTCACTAAACTATATTTTATTTACACCGTACAATACACAAAATATCATAGAAAAAAATATTAACACGATCAACTGCAAATTACGGGAATACCAAAATGAGGTTATGTTTGTTTTGGTAATAACATTGACATTTGTCAAAACTAGACTGAACTACGCCACATCAAATGGACCAATCAGAGCGCGCAGTTGGACGCATAGCGTTCTTTTAGTGAAGTTTTGCCAAAGTATTGTTTATGAAATGGAAGGCTTGACACGAGGAACGCACAGTGAACTAACCTCTTTTGCATAGTAATTTGTAGTTACTTAGCTAAATATGCTTCTTGAATACGGGTGTCAGTGACGTAGTTTAAAGTGCCGGTATGTATATTTTCAAACATTTACACCCGTATTCAAGAAGCATACTCAGCTAAGTAAGCACAAATTACTATGCGAAGGAGGCTAGTTCACTGTGCGTTCCTCGTGTCAAGCCTTCCATTTCATAAACAATACTTACACCCGTATTCAAGAAGCATACTCAGCTAAGTAAGCACAAATTACTATGCGAAGGAGGCTAGTTCACTGTGCGTTCCTCGTGTCAAGCCTTCCATTTCATAAACAATACTTACACCCGTATTCAAGAAGCATACTCAGCTAAGTAAGCACAAATTACTATGCGAAGGAGGCTAGTTCACTGTGCGTTCCTCGTGTCAAGCCTTCCATTTCATAAACAATACTTACACCCGTATTCAAGAAGCATACTCAGCTAAGTAAGCACAAATTACTATGCGAAGGAGGCTAGTTCACTGTGCGTTCCTCGTGTCAAGCCTTCCATTTCATAAACAATACTTACACCCGTATTCAAGAAGCATACTCAGCTAAGTAAGCACAAATTACTATGCGAAGGAGGCTAGTTCACTGTGCGTTCCTCGTGTCAAGCCTTCCATTTCATAAACAATACTTACACCCGTATTCAAGAAGCATACTCAGCTAAGTAAGCACAAATTACTATGCGAAGGAGGCTAGTTCACTGTGCGTTCCTCGTGTCAAGCCTTCCATTTCATAAACAATACTTACACCCGTATTCAAGAAGCATACTCAGCTAAGTAAGCACAAATTACTATGCGAAGGAGGCTAGTTCACTGTGCGTTCCTCGTGTCAAGCCTTCCATTTCATAAACAATACTTACACCCGTATTCAAGAAGCATACTCAGCTAAGTAAGCACAAATTACTATGCGAAGGAGGCTAGTTCACTGTGCGTTCCTCGTGTCAAGCCTTCCATTTCATAAACAATACTTACACCCGTATTCAAGAAGCATACTCAGCTAAGTAAGCACAAATTACTATGCGAAGGAGGCTAGTTCACTGTGCGTTCGTCGTGTCAAGCCTTCCATTTCATAAACAATACTTAGGCCACACTCAACTAAAAGAACGCTATGCGTCCAACTGCGCGCTCTGATTGCTCCATTTGATGTGGCGTAGTTCAGTCTAGTTTGACAAATGTCAATGTTATTAACAATTTGTTGTGTTGTTAATAACAAACAAACATAGCCTAATTTTGGTATTCCCGTAATTTGCAGTTGATCGTGTTAATAATTTTTTAATGATATTTTGTGTATTTTGCGGTGTAAATAAAATATAGTTTAGTATAATGACTTCGCCTTTGTATTTAAATGCAAGCATTACAACTCCTAAAATGTAGAACTATTTATCTTTAATTTATTATGTATGATAATTTTGTTGTATAGTTTTACTTATATTATTTACTAAACAAAATTAAATGATTATAAGAATAAAATATAATAAATAGATAACTAATAAATAATTTTGCCTTTAACCAAAGCGGCGCGGACACTATGCGTTCGCTAAAGTAGCTCCTTATCTATTTTAGCTGTGCGTCGATTTTGACAAATGCATAGTAGAACACTTCACTCAAGTAATGTCTATGAGTTGGTTTGAATGACCCTATGCGTCCCTGAGCACTGTGCGTTCTCATAGTAATGTTTATGAATACGGGTGTTACATTACTACTAAAGACGAGTTAAGAGTTCATCTCATCTTTTACATTATTATATTAATTCTATTAGGTACTCTACAAAATTCTAACACGTAATTTTGAATCAGACATAATAATTATTTGACATCCACATTATCGATAAACATTTTTAGAAATCAATTACTAAGCATTTTTGGAGTAATTACAGTTAAGGCTAAAACTTTTCTGTCCCTGAATCATCCCCGCAAATAAAATCAAAATGCGTTATTATTTGGCTTTATTATTTGTCACATTCAAAGTAAATTTTCATGATGTCTGTCATTCAAGAGTACGGAGGTGTCGAGAGGTGGAGACATCATCCCTATCCAGGGTTGTTTTTAAACATGATTTTAATAGTACAATCAGTGGCAGTTCCATTAAAAAGACACTCAGTCCTACCTTGAAGTGAGGAGTAGTGACAGGTTTAATGAATTTTACTATTATCTACATGTAATTTGCAATGTAAAGACAACTTTGTATGCGCAGTGTTTAGTGCACAGCGTGGGCGGGCACAGTGTACACAATACCTTGTATTGTAATATACACTTTTTGTGCGGTTTAAAAACGTGCTCCAACACTCGTGTCCGAGTAGAAATTTGAAATTTCTGATCCACTGTCGCTCGGAAGGTTTTTTTATACAGACCGGTGAAAAAAATGAGGTCTTATGGCGTGTGAGTACATCTTACTGATGACTGGATTCAGCACGCTTGGCTTCGATTATCATTTAACGTTATGCGTTGTACCAAAAATATATCAATTCAGTTTTTAAAGTAATTTTTGCTGAGCCGGTAGTAGAGATGACTTCAAAAGCACTTCGTTTTTCTGTATACATTCTATAATTAAAATTATGATTGTGATAGCCCAGCGGTGACACGTTGCGACTTTTTTGAGGAGGTCACGGGTTGAACCCGGGCAGGCCCCAATGAGTTTTTCTATTAAAACTTATTTGTCTATTTGATAATTGCAATTTATCACACGCTTTTCGATGCAAGAAACCAACTATATCTCTAGAGAATTCTAGAGATTCTTCTATATTAATTACACATATGTGTAACCTACCAAACTACATTAAAGCAGCGTGTTATGGCGTAGCTCCAAAAACGGAGAGGAGTAGCCTATATCCAGCTGTGGGATGGCAACAGGCCGCAATTTTTTATTACCCACGACTACGTTGGTATCTGTTAAGTTGATACGTTGTTACAATATCTACAAGTATTAACTGTTTTCATTCTGTTCCTGAAGGAAATACTGGATTTTATTATCCTTTATCTTAAGTTATCCCAAATTTTGTCAACGTTGCTCCAGCTGATTGACCCCGGGAGCTTAACAGACAGATAGACTTTGCATTTATCATATTAATATCGATTTAAGGAAGTAACTTAACTGACAATATTTTAAGTTGTTTTTTTAGTTATTATTATTATAATATATTCGTAAACGTTATTATTTGGAAAGGTTTCGAGCAGTGTTGACACTGAATGTTCCGAACTACACAAAAGGCGAGAAATGTTTTACACGTGATATTTCTAAACATAGCGCTCGAAACGTTATTGTAAAAGACCTATAATAAATAAGGTCTAAGAATTTTTCATTACACTTTGTAAACTTAAAAGCACCAAGCACATAAAGCTTGGTTAGAGCATAATATGCAGTATGCTGCCCCTTTAATAAAGCCGGCCGGCTATTTCCGAAAGCCAGGGAGCTGCAAAAAAAATTTCGTGATCGGCTTTCTAGAACTATCAAAATTTCCCTCAGATTGTAAGTATGAAGATAAAGTAACGCGCGATTGTTGCATAACTTCCAAATTACTTATTGCGAATTATGAAACAAAATTCCTCGCCGCGCTTACACAAAGTTCTGTCTGTTTGTTCATTGTAAACTCAAAAACTTCTAAACGAATTTTCTTTAGTAGACCGAGTAATTTATAAAAAAGGTTAGAGTGCATAGACCATATGCATATATATATAGACCAGACAATTTAAATATATATCTTAGTATTTATTGCAAAAAACTAGTTTAAAGCGCAAAAATTAGTTTAAAGCGGTTATGATATATTCTACTATTCTAGCGAAGTCGGGGCGGGTAGACTAGTGATATATAACCACGTATTCACTATTCAAATGCCAATTTCGGGTGTCCCGCCCACGCGCACATTAGCGGCCCGTAATAGCTCTGCGATAACGGCCGGCTCCGTGACTGATGGTCCTGGGTTCGACCGCTCGCACATTCCGACATAAATTTCTAATGCATCATTTTAATGGGTGATATCATATCCTAAATAAATAGTGAGAGATCGTCTTTTGTATGGTGATATCAAGTCTTTGTGGTAAATAACAATGATGCGACGATTATGTTTGAGATACGTCATATAGCGATTCTGTCGTTAAAGCTATCTTTTGATGATGCTTCGGTAATAGGGCGAAACTATTGTTGAGATTGTCCTAATGAATGTCTGCAGTTCATGTGTAAGACAACGAATCGTACATTCGACATATTATTTAACTTAATTTTCTTATAATGCGGATTATAGTAAAATAATTCTATCAATTTCTATCTACAAAAGTAATATGTATTATGTAATTTCTCAAAGTAACGCGTCTATATGAATTTTATACATGCGAAAGTCTGTCCGTGTGTTACGCTTTGAAAGTTAATCCGCCGGATCAATATAGATGAAATTAGATGCAATTGAATTTAATATACCTTGCTAACATATAAGATGAAAAGTTCCCGTTTTTTCCCTCGAGAACTGGAAAAAACCACATAGATAACACTTATCTTAGGAGTGTATGTAATAAATAACACAAAACGAACAATTAATGTGGGCACCACACAGACCTACACGTCATTTATAACAAACATTCACGTCGCAAGTTCTTGCAAACTTCGTCACCGATTACTTCACTGCGGTCTACAGGCCTAACAGAGCCGTTGATATAATGTGGGGACTTATTAATTCAACACATAAAATGCCAATTGATATGTCCATTTTCGTCTGTATAATGGTTTTAGGCCTTTGTCAATCTCGACGACTAAATCTCCGGTTAAATTTTGAGTATCTACTTAACTGATTCAAGAACTCAGCTACATATCTTCTAGTTACAGCAACTTTTAGTGGCTAGACACTTCGTTTGTAGTTTTTTAATTATCATAGATCTGGATTCTATTCCAGATCCCACTCAGCTGTAATTTGATAGGCTTAAGCAGTTTAGACTAGGGCTTAAAGCTATAATGAAAGACTGAGTCTATAAAACCCGTGAGAAACGTCCGGGTAGAACTTGTCTCTATTCCATACCCTCATTGGTCTTAAGGGTTAAGGTAGAAAGCCCTAGCCCTTAAAAATCATGTAAAAAAGATGCTATTAATAACTAAAACTTTGTAATTATAATAAAATTCATTCTTATTTACACTTGCTGCACTCTGCTGGCAACTCGCCAGCAGAGTGCAGCATAGTGATCATTCTTATCAACTGATAAGAATGATATAATTTTAATACGCGTTTGATATTAAATTAAAATAGTACACATAATCGTGTTAAACTTATGTAGGTGTTAGAGACAGATTTCATATTACGCAAGTAAATATCATTTGCAATGAATATGTACATTGCACTATAAGAAAAAATCTTTTTATATAAAATATTACAAATATCGTGGGATCAAGTGAAAGTACTATTCGGCCATGATGGTTCCCATGCCGATAGCGCTCACTTCAGATGAGATAACTAGCTACTGGATTGTCTAATTAGGGGGTTGTGATCGATATCAAGATTACGCTTGGGAAGGTGCGGGCTTTGATGAGAACTGCGGACTCACCTGTGTGAACGCTTTTTTACATAAGGAAACCTTTGATTGATGCTGTAATCCGCGAAAAGCAGAATAGCAGTCATGCGGGACTCTTGCCGGCTTAAACCTCTTAGTGTGAACCTCAACCAAGGAATAGACCCCGAAACAAATGCTTTGTTATTTGCCGAAGGTGCTGTTCAAGCAGTCTTATATCGTGGTACAAAAGTAATCGTAAAATTATTTTATAAAATTTAAGTATTCCGGCTTTACAGATATATACGTCGTCACTTAAAACGTCACACACGTTCATTAATAAAGATTTTTTAAACAAGAAACATCATAAAATGTGATCCCTATTTAGTGGTTTTCACCATCAAACATACTTATAAAATCTATTAGCAGTACAACTTCAGGCCATTTAACTCACGTCTCTCACCATAAGTTTCCCTATAGTTTACGGTCCCCGCTGCCAGCCTTGCTGCGTTGTCTTATCTACCGAATTGCATTACGATTGACAGTCTGTCTGTTAACTGTTTTATGATTTTCATTATCTGTCTATCGCATTCTTTTATCACCACTCAGCTTTTTCTAATAATAAAAAAAAAATCTCTTCAATAACGACGGTGATGGTCGAATACGCGCCTAATATATGTCTCAGTGCACTCGTGTTGATTTGGTGTTGGGAAGGGTTTTTTATGTCACTAGCAGTTAGACGACTATATTGACTCAAGTACCGTTTTGATCTAAGATGTGGCAGTCACGAAATTTAATATCTTCTATCAGTTAGGATAGAGTGTTAGTCAATCGTTACGCACCGTTTCGTCCGTACCTTAAGCCTAAGCATTTCACCAGAACCAGACCTAAAACGTCAGTTCAGAAGAGAAAAAAAGAAGTTCTCCTTCTCTAAAACCCCAAATTTAACCATATTAAACTGGTTGCTACCGGCAGCCACGATTCGATACGCTTATAACATTATCCAATTTTCACAAATGCTTCCGATAAGGTTGCTATTAAAATTTAAATTTTCACCATATTCATGTATTCACGCTACTTAACTGTTAAGTGCACTATTTTGTGCCGTGCTGAATTAAAAACCATATTGACTGTTTGGTGCCAAGATACATTTAAAAATGAACTATTTTTCGTACATTTTTAACACAATTGTTGAATTAACGAAATCTAGGATCTTTCGATGTACCTTGGACGCGTGCAAATTCACCGCTCCTGAATTCTGAGCGGTTCGTTCGGATGTTTGTTTATTTTACAATTAGCCGATACTCTTTCGGTCCGGCCGGGGTCGTCGAGCCGTCCCCTGGAAAGGTGCTCGCTAATGGACTAATATTTCAGTGCGGCCGCTAATTAGAGCGGGCTCGCCGTCGGACTTAGCATATTGTAATAAAGTACGATGACGGAATACCCGGAGCGACACCTGACCGGGCAGTTGGAGCGAATATTATCAAACATACGAGTTGCACTCGCACGGACTTTCACAAGTTTTAGCTCGAGCAAGTTCTGCAAGCTGCAATCATTTACTACTCTTACTTACTAGAAAAGAATATCTATTTATACAAAAGAATGCCATTTTCGCGTATCAGTAATCATATAATACCTTAATGGGTGGGAACATTGGCTTTCTCGATTAATCCGCTGGACCACTATTGAGCAAATTCAGCATAATTAAAGCTTATACATCGGGGTTACATTTAGGATAAAATATCCCCTTTTTATTCCCGGGATTTATAAACAATACATGACAGGCACCATCTCTAACACTCGAAACAATGATACCGTAGTTGAGTTTACACTTTGCACTAAGCGCGGGGATTACATATATACATAAATAAAACAAAACATATCCCAAATACTGAAGCCGTATCGTGACCCTAAATATGGTAAAGTAACAAAAAACATCGCCTTAAAATTCGGTACAACATATTTCCACCAAAGGGAACACAAAACAGCCAGTAACATTAATCAGAGTAAGCTTCTTAAGTGAACGGTATCGAACCCACTGCCTGTAACGCGAGCGGCCGCGCCCTATCGCCGCATTTATCTCGCGACACGCAAACAATAAGCCTCGCCGTCGACACGGTTTTTACCGGTGGGAACTATTTGAGTATCGATCTGTTATCCCACTGCTGGGCTAAGGCTCCTCTTTAAAGGATCGGTCGTACCACACTGCTCCGATACGGATTAGTTGAACTCACGTAGCCATTAGAATCGACTGGTGTTGGGGTCCTAATATGTGGAGATCCCGCACAGGAAAACGCAGCGTCTGACTGACACACGATCGTGTAGTGAGGGGATCTCTTGAAGAGAACTATATCAAGAAGTTCCATGATCTCTATTATAGTTAAAAGAAAAAAAACTTGAATCAGTCTTGTTTTAAAATATCTGTTGTTTTTTGTAGTATTTTCTTTATTTATTTTTTCTTTTCAGTTTTAGTTCACTAATAATCTAAATTGCCTTTTACTGTTTACCTTAGTGTATCCAATGTTTATTTTTATTTTTGTTTGAATATATGCCTATAATAGTATTTAAAAATGTATTTTAAGATAACCGTTGGCATATGTTACTAAATAAATAAATATAGTGGGTTCAACGGTTGAAGAAGTTAACTGCGAAAGTCAGTCTATCGAGTGGACCTACGAACCAACTATTATTATTACTTTTGTATTCTGGTTTATACAATAACATAATATACAAAAACAACGCTTTTAGCATGTGTCTTTTAAAATGTTAGAAATTGTGGTGGTGGTTGCGTGTATTGCATTGTTGCGGGTAAAGGCGTCTTGAGATGCACGTGGTGACTTCTCCTGCATGTGTAAGGTACGTGAATTTTGCCTGCTTCATACACATTAGCTTTGCATGCATTCGCTTAACCCGTGCGGATTATAGCAAAGTAATTCTGTTATAGTTTCTATAGTACGTTTTGTTGCGATATGTCACGTATGTCTATAGTATGTGTATAGTTTGAATCGCGAAAGTTTAAATTCTGCAATACGTCATTACAAACATACATACGAGTAGGTACATTATCGACATCAGATATAAAATGTTTAAGTGTCGTTGTCAAAAAATACTAAATTGGAAAATAGCACGATCTATTCGAGTTAAAACGTTACAAATACATCGTAAAAGTTTCGGCAGATGTGCGACTCGCCACTTCTAATTGGCAGACGTGTAGTGATAGTGAAACGTACCGGTATTATGTTCTGAGCGCACAAAGTGGAGCTAGTTTACATAGTTGTTGCACTATGTTAATATGCTTTACTGGTCGTACACGCGACTGGTGCTCGATGGAAAAACATCATTGTTTTAAATATTGTATATTATCTAGGTACACAAGCTGCAATCGTACCAAATTTCGTCAGAACTTTCGTCAGGCTTAAACAGATTAACTGTGAAAGCGAAGCAAAGAAAAGGACTTTCGTATTTTATAGAAAAACTGGGCTTTTATTGGAAATAAGCTAATTTTGTTGCTATCTATAGCTACATCGAAATCCTTAAACTGTTGTGCCTTTTTCAGTATGCATAAACTATTTTTGACTTTAAGTTCACGCCGCGATAACGCCACGTAAAGAGCTCATGGATAAGAGCCCCGTATGGGCTTGAAACTAGTCGGGCTCATCCGATAAAATAAGACGCGAGTATAGCCGGACTCTAAACGTTGATTATAAACATTATTTATAAAGTAAGTGTTCTCATTATAACTCGACCGGTAGATTTACATATCGTAGGCGGGGCTTGGGATTGGTGGTGGCGAATATCGAATATCAATGAAACGAAGTTGTTGCCAATATTATTATTGACGACACTACAGCCATCTAGTGTAGACCTGGATCGTGTAATAGTCGCATAATAGGTCGGAAACTGACCGACCTACTGATATAATTTATTACGATAAGATAATGTCAAAAGCGTTTGATAAACGCTCAACATTTGTCCGAAACTTTTGAGAAATTTGCATGAAAGTCGATTTATTTAATTCGAACGAACAACGGAATTGTATTAACCTTTACAGTAAATTTGCTATTATATATTTCAAATAATTGGCAAAACAGATTTTTATATTGCCATTAAAGCTAACTATTGATGCCTATAATATATGCCCACCCGGGTTACTAACCTTTGGTACATATTTCGTAGTGCATATGGTGGTTTCATATACTGTATATGTTCTTCTGTTCTTCTATTTTTCTCGACTGTTATAAATTGATATATATTAAGAAAAGACTGATCAGGCACTACAAGGGTAAACGCAGTCCACTATAGGCTGAATCGATCGATTTCTGTCACGCAAGACCTCAGCCATCCCAGGCTTGTCATAAAAAATATTCAGGTCAGCCCTAGAGCACTAGCCGTCGGCAGGCGCGCGCGTCACCGCCCGGGAATGCCATTAGGTCCAGCACGAGCCACTCGCGTCAATCACGACGGGGCCACGCAAAAAGTGACACTCTGTCCCCAACTCGTCCCCCAGCACTATTATTGAGCTGTCGGCGACGGCTAATTGTCGGTGCGAGCGGGACGCGGCGCGGCGCGCGGCGGGCGCGAGCGGGACGGCGGACGACCCCCGAGGGCCGGTATAAATAACCCGTAGCGCCAGGCGCCATGCACCCCTGTAGCTCGCCCGCGCCCCCTTAAGCCTGGGCCCGTTAATCTACGTGAAACGATACTCTGATCGGCCGGTGTCCTGTCAGCGCACAGCTCGAGCCTTCTCGTAAAAAGCTTACGATACATTAGTATGCACTTAAAGTGTAGTTAATGTCGCGGCTCGCACGGTCGGACTGCGAACGGGCATTTTTACGTTATTTATCAAAGAGGTCATTGCAAATTATAAACGTGCAACGGAAGGAAATCAGTACGTACGTACCTGCGTGCGTCACGAGAGAAAAGATAAATACCTCAAAGCACAAAGTAATCACATCGACGATATCGTGTACGGTGTTAACAAACGTAACAAACTATGTATCGATTACGTACTTATTTAATTATATGTATTTCAAGTTTTCCGCTGCATAAAACTACATTCGTAATGAGGACTCGGACGTTCCGAAGCCACGAGTCGTAGGTGTCTTACGTGCACATTTACAACCGTACTCACCGCGTAACGGCGGATTAACGAAGCGGTTGCGGCGAAACACTGTCGCATGGCTATTAGCCGGCTCGCTCTCCGAGGACGCGAATGCCCAGTAACGGTCGTCGGATACGTCGTTTACATTAAAAAAACGTAGCGCTGGCCCCTCGCGGCCCATTATCTCGCAGTGTTTATCGCGGCGTCGCGCGTCGCCCGGCCCGCCCGTAACGTGCGCTGTTTATGCATCGTGTCACGGGACGCTAACTTATAGCGTCGAGACTGATAAGTCGCACTACACGGCCGAGTGCGAAACGTCTGCGGCTTTCAGCTTTTTGTGTGGTTTACGACCGGCCGAGGGTCCCCAGAAAAAACGGACAAACGAATAAAACGCTCGGCTGATGTATCATTGTGCCGAGGGCGGGCCGCGGCCGGGCGGCGGACGAGGCTCGCTTTCACAGTAAACAAACATTTAGCGGTTCGAGGATTATACTGTCAATACAAACAGACAATGCCCGCGGAGGCGAGGAACAAATATAAGTTTGGATTTTAAACTAAAGGTGCTACGGTCTCGCTAAATACGAATACCTAGAAGGCCTAGATGATGCTGCTATCGATAATAATAATACATCCAGGTCAAAAATTACGCAATAAATATGGACATAGGTCTCATCGTGGCATCTCCACGACATGAGATCGGCCGCTCGAATCCAGCGAATCCCTGCAACCTTTTTGAGGTCGTCAGTTGCTTGGATAAATATTTACTTGTTACGAATTATCAGAAATGGGTTATATAAAAAGCAATCAAAATCATATAATAACTCAGTTCCCATTAGATCATCGAACATATCCGTAGTGTATCCGAATAAAATAAGTTTATCCCGAGAACATTTAGTTAATAAATATCAGGATAATTAGTATATACCTACATAGTGACTATCGGTTCGAATCCGAATAGATTCTGTGTTATTTGTATTCAAATATTGATAATGAAAGCTATTTACAAAAAACTGACTTTATTTTTGGTTTAATTACATACTTTAATTACCTTAAGCATTTTATGCTAAGCATTATGAACACTTAAACTAAATTGAATTGAATGTCTTAGAAATTATCGCAAATTAGTCGATAAAAGCCGAAGTCGTAAACGGATGGAGCTGCAGCAACGTGTGGCCGAGCCTGCTAGTAAATAAATAAAAATGGACAAGGTAGGCACGATTGGCAAGAGTTAGGTCGGCGTCAGCTGGGAGGGCCGACCGGAACCGGCGACACGTCACCATCCGCTGAGATTCCGATCTCTAGAGTTATTTTTATTGCACAGCAGAAAAAAATGTTGTAAAACGTTGAGACGTTTTGACGAGTACGATGATTTACAGTTCCAACACATTTTTGCGTTATCTCGTCTCGTCGCAAATTAATCTAGATCTTTAAAAAAATGTCTATTTGTTTGAAATAGCGAACTCTTCAAAATTATTTAAATTTTTCTAATCGTTACATATGAGCTTGTGTATTGTGGAGGCGGTGGTGGAGGTTTGTGCATGTGTATTTTCCGTATCCTGCATGTATCGGGTATGCAAACGGATAGTCCATAATACATTTAGCAGTATATATATATATATATATGTATATATTCTATTTACTTAATCGATTATAGCAAAATAATTTTATTATTACTTTTATTCAAATGAAAATTTTATTCAAATTAAACAAATCTTATATGTCATTTTTTGACAATTGTATTAAGTCCAAGTCCAAGACTTTTATCTCAACAAATCCTCCTGCCCTTTTCCACTCACTCTAAGCGGGATCGGCGCAACATGTTACAAACATGTTGCCACATGATTTGGCTATGTATTTTACGACCGGCCGCCTGCCTGATGTCAACTTACCTTAGTCGCCTCTTTTATTACCGAGATGTCGTTTACGACATCTCGGTAATAAATGAGGGTGGTCTGTTCTACTCATACCACACGGATACCACACGGCGGTTTGTCTCAACAAATATGAATTTTAAGATTAATAAAGAGTATTTAGAGTATTTAGTATTTAGTTTTTAGAATTTACAGTGATTTACCTCTCTTATCAATCAGTCGTAACTATTTACTTTAATAGGTTGTACTAGCAAGTCATTGAGTCTCAAACAATTCCAGACACAATACGTCACGTGGGACGTGTGAAGGGGCAAAAGGACAGTAGGTCCAGCTGATGGCGATGGGGCGCCGAGATAACGGGCCGCGCCATGGCTTTTTACAACCTGAGGATGTTACGGGATTTTGGAAAGCGATCTTAAAGCGTTATAGACAGACTTTTGTTCAGACATTAATGTCCGAGGCTTTTGTAAAGATTTCAGCGGTAAGGACGGACCGAAAGGTCACTGGCTCGCATTTTCTATGTCCGTTTTCTCATTGTAGTTATTATATTAACGACAAAAATATTTAATGAAGTTATTAATAACAGACGATGAAAACTTAAGGGCCATAGATACGAATGTTCTTTTACTATACATGCAATAGTATTAAAGAGAAAATATTTTTTAAAGACAAGAGATAAAGGGAATTGCAAAAAATAGAACTACAATTATGGGGGCGCTAGAGAGACAGAAGGTAAATGAAGGTTAATTAAAATGGGTGTTACTTTTTTTATTATATATTATTTTATTTTATGCTAAATAGCTGTATCTAGACCTGCATGTGTATATATCCACAGAAATGGTCAAACATTTGTGAAACACTAAAAATGGAATATTAAGATAAATTCTTATACCTTCGCAACAATTTACTGTAAACAATTCACGAAACTAAAAATATGTATATGCAATTATTGAAATCCGCTAAGTGGACTTATTTATAAATGATTTTTTTAACATAATCCATAAAATATTTCCACGTTTATTGTAAATATCATTATTTATAATTTTACAAATTATTTATTTTTTCTAATTTGATACCCGATTTGACTAGTTTAAATACATGTGCCAAGTTAGTATAACATTAGGAAGATACTAAAAGTGATTGACAGAATGATACCTATTAATTATTCTATTGAATATATTTCCGACTGGCGAAACCGTAAGGTGTTCGATATAGCCCTGCCCCTAAAAAGGTCAAATCGTTAAAAAGCATTTAATTTTAATGATATTATTCATGTCCTACATACATACGTGTGATTTTCAAATTAATTTTATTGACTAATTAGAGATAAGGTAATGCAAACTTAAACTTAATAACTATTTTTATTTTGAATTTTCTAGAAGCATACAATACTACAATAATAATTAAGTTATTAAAAAATATACATGAATTTATAAAAATAATAAAAGGCCGAGACAATATTATAAATGTAAAAAAGATTAAAAAAGTAATTTCCAAATATTGGAAACACATTACCGTTATAGATCCATTAATCTCAAAGTGTTTTAATGATTGCGAATTCCGGAGACTCCCTGGAGGTCCAAGGCAGCCCGCCTCTAGGCCTCCAGGGGGCGGCTGTGAACCCAAAATAAATTGGGAGGTGTTGAACTATAATGAAATAAATGATTTCCTATGGTGTTCATGGGGAGTTTGTGAGAACCGAATTTGAACACGTTTCTATCAAATAAATTCATTGTGATTATGTACCGTAATCGTGGATTTAGGTATTTAACAGTATTAAACTTGCCTACTGAAAGGTTTCAATTCTAAGTAAGTAATATGTTTTATACAATTGAAGATCGTATAAATGTTAAAAATGCTTAAATTGTAAAATACTTTCAGCTTCATACAGGACAGCAGTTTAAATATGTGAGTGAAAATGTTTAAAAGACTCTCCGCCGAGTTTCTTGCTGGTTCTTCTCGAGAAAAATTTCGACCCAGCTGTAGCTTCATTAAATCTAATTGGTTCTTGACGGTTTTAAAGTCCTTGCAAAAGCTTACTTGAACAAAGATTATTCCGATTTGACGCGGTTATTCGTTACTTATTGTATAATTTGACATTATTATCGATATAATTTTAAATTCCGTCGCACTAGGTAAACAAGTTTTTGATTTATGGCTACTTCAAAAAAACATCATACCAATTTATTTTAATCCTTCACACAAGATTAGTTTTAAATTTTAAATGTTAATTTTAATTATAATTTGTATCAAAAGTAGTTCTCAGAAAGATTGTTTATATAAACTGTAACCGTTAAACACAACAGGTTTCGAGTTATATGGTACGCTGTAAGTTAATCTAACTTAAGTAACTATTCTAGACTAAATTAAGTAAATTAAAAAATACAATAAGTAAACAAAGATGTACTAATTATTAGTAAGCAGTAGAAAATATTAATTCTAGAAGGGGGCAGTATGAGATACAACTTTGAGTATCTTTTCTCACACAATTTTTTTAACACCCAGAAATTTTTTGATAGGATTAAAATAAGAAAACAAAATGCAATTTTTTATAATTCAAAAAACGTTCTTTTTGAACGGGCATTTTGTAACTATTTTGAATTCGGAAAGCTTAGAATTTATAGCCGCAGACATAAAATATACATACCTACAGGCTGGCGGCGTCATACGGCGGCTAAGGTCGGATTGTTATTAGCGTCGTCAGGTTGATTTATCGACAATTTCTCGGAGCTCGTTGAATACTGGTAATGACTGCGACTTTGTCTTAGACAAATAGATACGAACGTGATGGCCTCTCTGGCGGAGCGCGTCGTTCGTACCAAGGGTCCACAGTTCATTCAAAAACATTCAAATTAAATAATATTATTTGTGCAATAATGTGTCTATTTCATACTTACAATTAATCGTGCGTTACAAAAAATATGTGAACCGTCAATCCACCCTCGTTCTGGAATGGATGAGGAGCGATTTGCCCAGCAGTGGGCAAATTAAAAGAATGTAACCTTATCGCCCAACCTGCATAAAACAACATTGCAATATCCCGGAAATGAATATAACAGATTATAACGATTCACACGGCGGTATGTGTCAACTTTAAAAGCTTTTTTGGAATCGACCAAAAAAATAATATTTAAAAATCCCAATAACACTAAATAACAAAATCATATACGTATTTTATATTATGAGGTGTCATTAACATTTTATATGAGGAGTGTGTATTATTTAATTTACATAAAACAAGCACAATCAATTTAGATGTTTAAACATGTTGCATAAATATAATACTGGATGAAATACAGTGGGAACCGCGGGCTCCGGCAGCTGGCGGCGGCTGCGCTGTGAGGAGTGTATGTTGGGGAACTCGGTCCAGGGAGTTTGAATCGTTACTCTGATCGAGCGGAAGATGCAGCCACTCGAAAGACCCAGTTTCCACCAAAGCGGAGAGGACAGGAGATGCGATTTGAACACCATTCAGATATCGTCATTTACAAATCTCCTCCCCGCTTAGTTAAATGAAGATATCTTATTGGTGCACAAAACGCATCACCTTTCCTCTTTCCTTATACAAGCTTGCTAATTACGGATGTCTTAGCACCTCTTTTAAATCGTGACTAACAAGATCACACGCAGTCACACACAATCACGCAAATCACCATTGTGATGATGAAATAAGACTTTTAATATTAAATTCCCACCGGAAACTCCGAGAACTTAAGGTTTTAATTCTAAAATTGTCGTGGAGTCTATCTCCTGATGATGCTTCGGTTGCGGAGCGAAACGATTGGTAAGTTTGTGTTAGTGAACGTGTGTATTGTGATGGCGGTAATGGAGGTTTGTGCATGTGTTTTTACGAATCCTGCATGTATCGGGTATGAGAAAACGGATAGTCGACTATACATTTAGCAGTATATATATTTTCTATTTACTGTATCGCGGATTATAGCAAAATATTTTTTATTACATATTATAACTTTTGTATTACGGATCGCCGCAGAGTAACGCCTAATTCTATAAATTATCCACCAAAACGGTTCATCACGGAACATTACGGAAAGGACCCTGCTGTTATCTGCCACGATATTTTCAAATCCAGGCATTTTTATCATCCAAATAATCTTATATTTTGTAATAATAAAATTAAGTACAAATGAAGTTATTATAGCTGACTAGCATGTGGTATACAGATATTTAACTTTTCCTTCGAGAAAAGAAATAAAACAAATCAATACAATATTTATTGCTGTATGAGGATATTTTAACATTTAAATTGACACGAACCCAGTTCTTGTTACAGCTTGTATGTAATAAAAAGTTTAGATAACGATCTAACACGTTAGTACCGCACTTGGACCGCGATTTGAATAGCACTGTAACCCACGGGGCAGCTAGGGCGGTGCGTCGTGGGCACGATTGGTGATATACATGGTGGAATTGCAAATCGTCAAATTATATTTTTATAGATGCTTGTTTAGTAGCAAAAGTGGAGGTCGCTACCGAGTATGATAGTTGTTTTACTAAACATATTCGTATGTGTGGATGACTAGTACTGAACGCAGAGTTGATACGACTTTTAGATGCTCTGTCGTCTGGGACGTAGTGATATTTTTCTCAGACAGTAGACACAAGTCAGTCAGGTCTGGTTTATATGTTGATAGGGGACGTCGTGTCATTAAGCTGTCCGTGTAATTCTGTTAATTTTATATCATATGAAATATTATAGAATTATTCGTAACTAAAAGCCTAAAGAATGTTATAGGTTTTTCATTCAAATTCAAAAATTCTTTATTCACTTAAACTTCGTAACTGTGCTTTTGAATCGTCAATTCTACTGTTATTTCACAACGTTGCTTCTACCGAGAAAAACAAGCAAGAAACTCGGTAATTGCTGTTGATAGAGCCGAAGTATAGTCACATTCGCTCAACGCTACAGTTTAGAATAAGTACTTGAAACAAATGTCAATAGTTTTTTCATACCAGTGGCTTCAAGACAACCTTTACAATGAGCATACGGAGTCGCAGAATAAATGTTATCTGAAAAAAATGCCAGTCTGTGATATAGAGTTCAGGATAACTGCCGCGACGAGCTGCATAATTAGGCAATTAATTAACACGGACCGAGCAATTAACGTGCCTGATGTCTGTCTGTATGTAAACAAAGATATTATTACTGTATTGTTTCAATAGCTCGCGACAGCAGGCCGAAGCGCTGGCGTGAGACGAGGCCGAGACTGAAAAATGGCATGGTAATTACTCATACATAAATCTAAAATCGAAAAAATAAAACTTTTATGTTATTATGTTATGTATAATGTATATAATCTCAATTACACCCAGGATGATATATTCAATAACTCAAAGGAATGTTTTAAGAAAAAAAAATAGATATTTCAGAATATGTAGAAAATTTCCACGCACACATTTCTCCACACATGCAACACCTACACACACAAATACACACTATTCTCTGGCGTCCTTATTATAAGAAAAATATTATTAACAATATTAAAACCCGTTATTGGTTGTAAGTAAAAATTAAGTAATATTTTGTAAATTAATATATTAAGAGCTGTGGATTTTGTAAAAGTAAATAAATAAATACATAAATGTTCAAAAGCGACAAATAAATCCAATAAAATCAACTGATAAGGTGGAAAGGGACAGAAATAACTTAGAATAAGCATATACATAAACACTAGCATGATAAACGCAAAAGTCTGTTTATCCTGTACACTCTCACGACTATACCACTGGACCAATAGTGATGAAATATGGTTCAATTAAGACAAATAAACAAAGTAAAAAATTGATCGTTGTTTAACATTTTACTCAATACGAACGAAGTCCCGGGCACAAACAGTTACCAATATTCACAATATTATTATACTTTATCTTGACTTATTAATTAATTGGAAATAAACGTTTACAATAATATATGGTTCCGAGTATTATAATTTGTTGTTATAGGTTTTTAATTATTATATATTTAAAATATATAAAATGGAATTATAATTAATATCAAGTTGCAAAACCGGCGACATCGATATTAGAAGCGTGCGCAACGTTAAAATAAAACTTGACATTTTCTTAAACAGACCAAAAGGAGACCTCAAAATATATTAATCTCAAACGAAATATGTTAGAGTCGAACATTAGATCATTGCAAGAGGCAAACGTTGCACAAAACATGAAATGTGATGAGACGAGAACATCTGTGGAAACCTTACCATAAAACAAATCAAGTAAGAGGAGGAGGAAGGAATGATATTATACCTAATTGATTGTTAACAGGTAATTTCAAATGCTGTCTGTCGATAAGTATTTTGATAAATTTGGAAGAACTCAAATGTCGAATAAGTAATTCATGATTCTAGGTATTTATGGAAATAAGTGTCACTAGCGGAAAACTGTGATACATATAAAACAATTTTCCCCTTTTCACTTAGATAGCAATTTGCAAATATACTGGTTTAGTAGGGTTTAAATTAATTCTAATTTACAATATTCATTATCTATATTAACTATTGTCATTTCTATTAGTTGCTCATTCCATAATATAATTCTTATATAAATTTTTGTAGTTACTTTTAAATTTTAAATCAATATTGGCACAACGGACCGGCTAGCGTAAAAGACTGGCAGACTGACGGACAAACTTTCACAGTATATCCATCTAGTAGTTCCTGTAACGGCCTTGATAGTTCCAAGTAATAATATAGTAATTAAACTAATACATGATCCAGTTTTTTGTGAGATATCTATTGATACTGGAAATAGGTCTGTGTCAGGAGTCAATCTCTTAAACAAGAAATACTTTATGCTTCGGAAATGCTTAAAGAAAAGCCGAGTGTGAGTTAAAAGGTACCACGCAGTGCGGTGGTGGTCAGAGGCTCCAGGCTGGTCCGCTAAGGCGACCAACAGGCGGACTGCGCTCGGCCCGCTCGGCGCCGCGCGCAGGTAGCGGCCCATAGAGCGGTCATTGATTGTATTGTTTTACTTGTCGCTAGGGGCCTTTTTTCAACTGAGTCATACGGCTACACAGTCACCGGCCGAGACAGGTGAAGGCCGTAGCATCGCCGAGAGTGCGAAACGCAAAGGAACTTTAGCATCGGGGAATATTGTTCTGTCGGTTGCATATCGCGGCGAGCGTGCGAAGACTCGCTTACGTTTAATCGACAATTTACTATTAAACAATAACATTTAGTTCGTATTTCGGCTGTCGAAGATAAATTTAAGTTTGCTTTTGCTTAGAAATATGCAAAAAATTCACCAGATATCTGTGTATTGATTACAGTAATAAATTGCTAACTTAATTATAAACCCAAGGAGAATGCTCAAAAACTCATAATCTTTAGAAACATTGTTAATGTCTTTTGATAGTTTCGTCGAACATATATATTCATATAAGGTTAAGTATATTGAATGAGGAGTCGTTGTTCTCTCTAATCTCTTTAAGTATTGGAAGTTTTCCGAATGCCATATCCTGGACCCTGCCCTCAGAAACGCTCAACGAAATAATAAAGTATCCCCTGGTATTACTAGGTCGTTAGATGAGATGTTTTACGTGACTTGACCTCTTGTTTTATTCTAAACCTCGAAATCAGCGTTGACCGCGTGAGTACATTCCCCTTTTTCGGTGTGTGAATTATTTTATTTTAAAATTAACATATGGTTATATTTAGAGAATTAACATAGTTCTTTACACGAAATATGAAAATTTAATGTTCAAACTAACTATAATATTTACAAATTATTTAATAATTTAGTTTTAGTAGCGTAACGTACACAATTATGCGTCCTAATTTTACACTTGGCGAATTTTGTGTGCCCGTTCTGGTGAGAGGTTTCGGCCAAGACTAGCAGCCAGCCTGGCCTAACCTTCGAAAGCAAAAGAACCATCCTCGCTTTTTTCAAGTTAGCTCGCAGTTCGATTTCACCTTTCATCCATTCCATTTTTGAGGTCTTCTAGCACCGTATGAACCAAGTGAAACTCTGCTGTTCCCTCCAACAAGATCTGTATCTTACGATGTCGGACCAATATTCCAATAGCTTTAAATACAAACATGTTTAATTCTACCTTGTAGTGATTCTCCATCTTTATCAACCGATAGTCGTCCACCGCTGGACATGAGTCACCTGGAGATTCCTTCAAACATAGGATCTTGTGCCACTCGACGTCTAGCGATAATGTTGAGGGCATCTGTATATCCTGTACAAGGTCTACGTACCTTGCATTTCCTTGGGACCCCAATGTCTGTCGTTCTACATCATTTGTGCATTTCATTCATTGTCACTTCAGCTCCGTGTCACAGTCTGTGACATGAAGTTCAGCTGAAGCTTTCTTGTGACACTACAAACATATTATTTTCTAATTTTCAGTGTAAATGCGGAGTAACCGTAAGGTTATTTATTATAAAAAAACACAGTGAACCTGTGGTACACCTGTAAAATACCGTATTGTAATAACAATAAGATATTTTTGAAAACTTTAATGATCGACTTCCAATGAGACTTTCATGTAGTACTTTCCTTTAGCTTTCTTAGCTAAGTAAAAAAAAAGTAAAGTAACAGCCTGTTGCTATGCCCACTGCTGGGCTAAGGCCTCCTCTCTCCGTTTTTGGAGAGAAGGATTGGAGCTAAGACCTACCACACTGCTCCAATGCGGATTGGTAGGTTACACATATTCCTAGAATTCTCTAGAGATATGCAGGTTTCCTCACGATGTTTTCCTTCACCGAAAAGCGTGTGATAAATTGCAATTATCAATTAGACACATAAGTTTTAATAGAAAAACTCATTGGTGCCTGCCCGGGGTTTGAACCTATGTCGTCTCTAGAGAGTCGCACGGTCTCACCGCTAGGCTATCACAGCTTCCCAGCTAAGTAGGACTAATCAATTTCGAAAAAGATATCGAGGTGATGAATATTGCACATAATTTCCACTACGTGGCTCTGACTAGTTATAATGAATGCCATTTGTCGAGAGATACGTCATCCTCATATATTTAGACTGTAATGAGTGTAATGAGCCTAATTACCATACATAGCACACCTAGAATATTATCTTATGAATCTTTATTGGATAATCATGTAGGTTTAATTTTATTAATAACAATCATTTTATTAATATAAAATGACTTTAATCTTATGCTGGAGCAATCATATTCTGATAATATTCAGTTCGTACCGCTGACTTCGCACATTAAAAGCTAATTATATACATTTATATTCAATTACATTATAATATAACGTTTACGAACACATTGATTACATTAGAATGATTACATTGTGAATAAGAAAAAAAAAGGGAAATCGAGTGAATGGAAAATATGCACAATTTTATCTAATAATATACCATTTTATATTAGGCCGCCTCTTTTTATACAAAAAACTTGCCACCAAACTAAACGCAATTAATTAAAGCACAACCGAACGTATCTTGTACCGTTGGACTTTATTGCTAATACTTTTAAAGCTCAATATCCTATATAGATTTTAAGATGTTCACGTCTTGAAGTAATTTCTTTAATAATACTTCATTCAGGATGAATCTGTTTTCTTTTTTATTTGTCTTTAGCAAGAACCGCAGCAGATCGCGGCCTCATCTCACGCAAGCTTCCGCATCCGGTCTCCGTCCGCCGAGATCGTTATCTCGCCGCTCGACGACTCCAATAAAAACGTAATCGCGACATCTTATCTCGTTAGGATCGTGTTGACGGTGAATATTTGAACGATAACGTGATAAGATCGAGGTAAATACCATACCAGACGTACAAAAATCGAGACCATAGAATACCGCAGCACTCGAGTCGAGCAGCGAATACGTTATTAGTCCGGTCATCAGAAACTCTTCGGTAAGGTACCAATACTAACATATACGATAAAAAATGCCTTACAGAAAGCGAAAAAGTCACATTGACGATATTTCAACATTTAAGTTGGCGCATCGACGGCGGACAACTACTTAATTATAATTTATTAGTGTGTATAGATCCTCCAAGTTATAAAGACGAAAATTCTGTATGTTCCTATCGGTTTAAGGCTTCACTGACTTAACTAATCTATACAAAATTGTGCCCTAAAGGTAGGTTAAAGCCTCGAACAACATAGGCTACTTGTCATTCCACTTCGAACACGACCTCTGCACCGCGGGCAGGCCGTGGCTCGTGACGTGTCGCGGTGTCGGTGACTCAACGTATTAAAAGTTATATTATATATTCTAAATTCAAGAAGGTTTCATTTCTATGCAAATGATAGCAAAATCATTTTTACATTCATTTTACAGCCAACACTTCACATTGCGACGGAGTATGATATTTTTGAGCCTACAAGTGTTATACTTAGTCAAGTGTCACGATAGAATCGGTTTTTAATCTAACGAGATAGAAGACATAAGTTGGATTGTTTATGGAATGACCTAGCACCTCCAACTGTACGAGTACCGCAGTCACTATCCACACTAATCAATACATATAATAAAATCGTTGAGATGTCAAATCTGTACATTTAATATTAAAAGAAAAAAAATTGTGTAGTCGTCTCAAAATACGCTCCTAAACATGAAACAATAGTTTTTAAAATTTTTGTCGGTTTATCTGTTTGTCTGTTTGTCGGTTTGTCTGTATGTCTGTGCGTTTGTTCCCGCTAATCTCAGAAACCGCTGATCCGATTCGGACGCGGTTTTCACTAATATATAGTCGGAAGTCTCACTTAACATATAGGGTATGTTTTATTCCAATCGGTCAGCAAACAAAAAAGATATGTCAATTTTAAGGTGAAAGGTCGTATACTTTAATACTGGTACTTGCATTTTTAATTTTTTTCTCTGTTCCTGGAGCAATCTTTCTTACTGAATTTCATATGTTACCATGGCTAGGAGAATCACACATCTTTTTATGAAAACTAGGCTGGTCTAAAGCTGATTTTTTTGAAAAATTTTACATTTTAATTCCAGTTTTTTAGGGCATTGTGCGTTTATTTCCGCTTATATCAGAAACCGCTGATACGATTTGGACGCGGTTTTCACTAATATGTAGTAGAAAGTTTCACTTAACATATAGAGTATGTTTTATTTCAATCGGTCAGCAAATAAAAAAGATATGTCAATTTTAAGCTGAAAGATCGTATACTATGATACATAAGCTGTGATAGCCCAGCGGTGAGACCGTGCGACTCTTTCGAGGTGGTCGCCAGTTCCCGGGTTCAAAGTGCCTAATTCAAATTTATCACACACTTTTCGGTGAAGGAACACATCGTGAGGAAACCTGCATATCTCTAAAGAATTCTGGGGATATGTGTAACTTGCCAATCCGCATTGGAGCAGCGTGGTAGGTCTTAGCTCCAATACGTCTCCTCAGAAACGGAGAGAAGAGGGCTTATGCCCAGCAGTGGGATTGTAATGGGCTATTACTTTACTACTTTACTTTATACTATTTATACAGGTACTTGCATTTTTTCCGTCTTTCGCCGTTCCTAAAGCGATCTTACCTGCTAGATTACGCATATTACCATGGCCAAGAGAAGCACAAATCTTTTTATGACAATTAGGCCGGACTGAAGCTGACGTTATTGAAGAATTTCACAGTTTTATTAGTTTTTTTTGGCTTTGTGCGTTTGTTTCTGCTAATCTCAGAAACCGCTGAAACGATTTGGACACTGTTTAAACTAATATGTAGTAGAAAGCCTCATTTTTTTAGTTCCATTGGTCAGCAAATTAAAAAAATTTCAACTTTAAGTTAGAAGGTCGTTTGCAATTATAATGGTACTTGCATTTTTTCCGTTTTCCGTCGTTTTAATGAGAATTATGAGAACAAGGCCGGTCTGGAGACGTTTTTTTTATAAGAATATCACATTTTATATTCATCGTTAGTAATCATTGTTAATGGACGGTGAATGTTTGTATGATGAAATGAATCTTTTTATTTCTTGAAGGCATTTACTTGAAATTCTGGATGAAACGTAACAATATAGGTATTAGAACGTATAGTATAAGAACAAAATATAAGATATTTTTTAAGTAATTTCTGCTTCAAGGTGGTGAAATATAGAATGGAATACTAGACGCTTAAATCAAAATAAATGTAAGGGGATCATTTGTATGGACCTTTAAATATTAATGATTTTTTAAAATGTGTTATTATTTCTGTAGGGAAAGTAATGGCCTGATACTATCTCCTCGGAGCTGTCTCCTTTAAAACGGTGACTGAAGCCTATATCTACCATGCGGATTGATAGGTTCGACATATTCCAGAAATTGTCTAGGGATATGTAGATATTTATTTCTTTTATTTTGTCCGTTTTGCTTCACGAAACAGTACATGATGAATTTTAAGTATCAATTAAATAAATCCTTACTAATATCCGAAAGTCTGTCTGTCTGTATGTTACCTTTTTAATCGGCCAATCCGCTGAACCAATATCGATGAAATTTGCCACAATTATTCCTTTTATACCGGGGTAATGTTACCCTATATGTATGGGCTATAGAAATTGTGTTAATTCAACATGAATAGGATGATATTAAAAACGCTATCTATCATCAACATAATAAGTTTTTTTTATTCACAATTAATCAAATTAAGTTTAAATTTAATTAATTAAGTTTATAAATATTAACGGTCTGGAATCGAGTCCTTTAAGGCAAAGTCAAATTGGAAAATAAAATAGGTTGTATTTCAGAGGTTAACAATGTTTGGCTTACGTCGAAAGAGTTATTTTAAGAAAGTTTTAGAAATAAAATTTAGAAATCAAAATATTGGTTATTGTTTTCTGAATAAAATTAACTTAGCTATTACAAAGAATCATAAATGTAAGTAGTATTTCTATGTCCTAAATTAAATAAACTTTGCTTTCGAAAATACGTTCTCTCTGTCATCCCGAAATGTTACAGCCGATTGTGAGTATCATACAGAAATACAAACCTCGAAAAAATTATCTTAATATGAATAGCGTTTCAATGTGCTGTCATTATTTGGAGTCTAGATCTTCAAAAAGTTTAACTCAGCATGCATCCGAAGAATACAGCAGATTGTGATCAACCCACTCAAATGCCAACTTCGGAGATATTCACTCAATATAAAGAGTAATTAACTGTGTGTCATCGTTGTCGTTCAAAGTTTAAAGCTTAAAAATGGCAAAATCGATAAAATTTGCCATAATTAACTTATACATCGGGGTATAGGCTAAAGAAATCCTGTTAATTCATCAGGAATAGGATGACATTTAAAACGCCATCTATTATCATCCTATCAATTTTTTTTAATTCTCTGTGTTTGATACACACAGGCGAGTCAAATCTGTAATTAAAAGGAGGTTCTTTATCACGTTGTTTAGCTTACGTGGAAAGAGTTATTTTAAGAAGGGTTTTTATAAATCTTGGTGTTTGTGTACAGCATAATTTTAAATTATCTCTTTCAATGTATAACAAATGTAAGTAATAGGTGCTATTTATTAAAATAAATAAACTATGCTTCGGAAAACACGATAAATTTCTTTGTCCTCCCGAAATGTTACAGTCGATTGTGAGTATCATACAGAAATGCAAATTTAGAAAATATTATCTCAATATGAATAGCGTTTCATTGCAGATCGCTGTCATTATTTGGAGTCTTAATCTTCCAAAAGATCAGCTCAACCTGCATCCGAAGTAGTCTTCGGATGCAGGTTGAGCTGATCTTTTCATCTAATCTAATTATCAGATTGTGATCAACACACACAACTGCGAACCTCGGAGACATTCATTTAATATAACGAGCAATTAAATGCATATGAACGTTGTCATTGAAAGTTTAAAGCTTCAAAAGCGGTATAACAGCGTAAAACAAGACTCATAGCAGTCCGTGATCATCACACCGATATGCAGGGCTTCGGAAACGTTCGTGCAAAATGAGGGGTAGTTAAGTGCGAATCGCATTCACCATTCGGTTTTGAAGGCAATTTTTGCTTACACTAAATTAGCACACGTGTTTTTTATTTAAAAGGGTCTGTCTACAAAGACAAGATTCAAGGTTAAAGATTGGACAAAAAGTACAAAGATTCAAGTAACTTAATTTTACTCACATAGGGAGTGCAATTCCAAAAATGATTCACGACATAACGTATTATTTATGAAAGTAAAGTAATGGTAATGTCATCCTATTCCTGTTGGATTAACAGGATTTCTATAGCTTTACCCGGTGTATAAGCATTTATTGTACCAAAATTCATTTTTATTGGCTGAGCTATTCGGCGTGAAAACGTAACAGACAGGCGGATTGTCGCATTTACTTTTAATTATAACTTACATCAATTTTACATTTAAATAGCTCAGCTTCCTTATATTATGCTATTACTGTTAAATTAACAGGATTTGTAGAACTTATATAGCCTATAAGTTACCCTGATGTATAAGCATTAATTGTGCCAAATTTCATCGATGTTGGTTTAAGAGAAGTATTTTATGTAAAAAGTTAAGATTATACTAAAAAGTTATTAAACGAATGTTTAGAATTTTTGTGCAAATTTTTATATCATGTTTTTAATTTAATCAGTAGGCCCAATGGAGTCTCACATTGACTGATAAACTGAAAGACGCTGCTGTCCACTAAGAGAGGTTTTACAAATTTCTTATGGTTTTGATCGAATCTTTCCAGTGCAAATTAATATCTTTGCTAAATAACAGTAATGGCATGAAGGAAATTAAATTTAAAATGGAGTAGTAGATAGTAGTAGTATTCGAGTAACGTAACAATTGTCATAGGAACTGCTATTTAACCCCCCGGATCGATTTGATTTTTGTGATGGAGATATTTGCAAGGTTGGATACCGATAGAAGCTATTGAGTATTACAGAACTACGGTCCACGCGGACGAAGTCGCGGGTATAAGCTAGTAAATATAATAAATGCGAGAGACTGTCTGCCTATTATACTTTAACAGCTAAACCTGTAGAGTAATATTGATTAAATTTTAAATCTTATTCCCGTTATTCCCGATTTAAAAAAAATGTTCACTATCGATATCAATTTAACTCAGCTTGTATAAGAATACATCTATTTTGCTTAGAAATCTTCAATATAATATACAAATCTACTAATAGCACAACACAAGATTATGATAGAGAACTGTCATCTAATTATCTCGCATTTGAAATTACAATTATCACACGAGAAAACCAAGAATGAGTTTTCTGGACTTTCCTACAATTGCCAGTTTAGTGTAGTATAAGGCTGATTTCTAATAATCAGTAACCAATTATTAAACCATGACACCCGCACACACGAAAACAACAGAAGTTCAGTCGAGGGCACGACACCACAGATATTTTGGTGAGCTGCTGGATACGTTCGTGGACTTTGCACGTCGTAAAACTATGCTTTAAGTTTTATATAATTCTCTCGCTGTTAGAGTGCTGGTATTGTGTCCCCAAAAGAGTAAAAATGTGTCAAATCCACTTTCGTTCTCTACGGCGGCCTAGGGCCGGCGGCGGGCGACTGTCGCGCCGCGTCCGCGGTAAGAATAATACCTCCCTACACTAACAAGGCGAGAATTTATTAAATAATTTACGCCTAGTTCGCAAGACGTCAACGACAAGGCACGTCACGCGAAAACAATCCCTCGTAGTACACGATTAAAACCATAATAGTACGACGGCAGCGAGTCGTTGTGACCGTTTCGCTCGGGCCGCGTTTCCGCAGCAGCGGTTCCGCGCCGCTGGCTCACCTTCCCTTTTATTCGGTCTGTGTTCGATCGTTTTATTTTATCGCCGCAGTAACTTGTAATGAGCGTAATATTAATCGTAAATTGTGCGAGATATTATACGTATTTAATGTTCGTTATATTTTATCTCGTGGCGCGCTGCGTGCATTATATGGTACCGCGGTGTAACGACGGGCGGCTCTCGACAGCAGACTACAAAGATGTGCACTTCCAACTATGTGGAGGTCTGGTATGGAAGGGATTATAATATAATCCCATAATAAATAACATATTATGTTCGATCCCTTACACCTCGTAACACCATAAGACACTATATCGTACGAACTAAAATATGTTTTAATATCGTGATTAAAAATGGTATATGATAAAAACATTGTTTTTATACAAGTAGAGTAAGTAATTTTTGGTTATGGATTTCTGAATTAACTAACTCTTCTATAACTTTACTGCGTTGACAAAACAATAATCGGTAGTTTCAAAGCGTGTTACTATATTTATCTACTCTGATACTATAATACAAAGATTATAAAAGTGAAAACGAAATTCTTATGACATACATTACGTACAGAACAAAAATTAAAAATTAAAAAGTTTCATTACGATACAGGTCTTGTATGGACACCTGTATCATAATGTAACTTTTTAATCATAACGATACACCTATACAACTTCCAGCTGGACCAAGGAGGTTGAACCTCTATCTTAAAAAAAAGGTTTCAATGAATGGATCCGCGGCGACGCAACACGCATGCGCAATCGATGTTTGCGCCTTGGCGCCAGTATATGACATTTAAAAAATCTTTTCAATATTTAAACGAAGTTTAGTTTTGTTTGTAAAAAAATAAGTTTTTGTGTAAAAACATGTCTGAGAGCGGGCATAGTGGTAATTGTACACCACCAGATATTCTGAAAGCTGCGTAACATGACCGTGTTGCCGACGAAATCTAGGAGCAACTATATTAAATGTTACCACGAGTTCATGGAATGGAAACATACGTTTTACGTATATACATACTATAATACGTTATAGTATGAGAGTAGACAAAGTAGTGTATGATACTGTACATAACTTGGTCTTATAACACTCGTGTGACACTATAAAAAAACTCGCCTGCGGCTCGTTTTTTTTAAACCACGCTCGTGTTGTAAGAACCCTTATTATGCAACAGTATCATAAACTACTATAAATTGTAACCGTTTATTTTGGCCCAGCCGATAAAATTATGGTATGTATAACGATTGTCAATTCATATAACTAATTTAAACACAAACATAAGGACAGTAGTAGAATTCTCTTCATCATTTCTATGCAGAAGCATTGCTTCAAACGAAAGGTTATTCATTAGTTGATTAGCTATTCAAGAGTGCTTTGTGTATTTGAATATCAGATTTGATCCAATCTGATATTCAAATGGTATCCAATTGATGTTAGGTAAATGATTAGGAGTTTAACTGCAACCTGCTGAATGTATCCAACTTAAGGTGGATATAGGCCATGAATTTATTGTATGCAGGTGTGACTTTTTTCTCTAGTACAAAAGTAACAATAGAATTCTGCTAAAATCACAATTTTCTTAATAAGTCAATCATATAATATCTTTGTATTAAGAGATGATCTGGCCTCGTTAAGCTACGTAAGGTTCGGTTTAATAAAGATGGGACCTCATTTCTTTTTTTGTTTGAATTGACTTATATACTTGTTAGCCCTAAGAACTTTTACAGCATGCTCAGGCGTGAAGTAGCAGAAGTATTGTCGAATGTGCAAAATGTGAAAAGCGAAAAAATTCTACTAGCGTCGGAAGATGTCCTAAACGTAAATCCTGTGAGATAAGACTACGGCGTCTACATCGGTATTCGAAGACGCAGTTTGCGCCACAGTCTTGTATTAAGAGGCTCTATCTGATACATAGTCGGAACAATTTGTGAATAGAAGTTTCCCTAAGGGAGGCTCTACCCACATCTAACAAGATGCCATTTTAAGTTACTTTGCAAGTATTGCGTTCATCTATTTTTGATTATAAATTTTCCAATTCTAATCTCTTTCTAACGGAAAGATGTGTAAAAGCGAGAACTGGTATGAATGACTTATCGAGGGCTCCGTCCCTTATAATGGAGGTAGCAGAATAAAAAAAATAAAAAAATCTTCTAACCTGGACGACACTGGGTTATTGGTTTAAGGAAATAGGTATTGTTACATTTGCTTCACATCATATTTTAAGCAATCAATTTTTCTACATAAAAATACAAAAAATTATAAAACGATAGGTGATGTATATAATAGACAAAGTAGGAAACGACATAAGCTTGCGGCTCCTGTTTTGCGCCTAGCAAAAGTACGTAAATCGTTTAGTCGTTGGGTATAAGATTCTATAATAAAATTCGGCAATCAATTTTGGTCATGCCATGCCAAGACGCTGATACAGAAATTCTACTATACTGTTGAAGATTACTTAGATGATAAGGATGGGTGGATATAGCTGCACTTCTACCCTGTACAAGACTGCTGTCTTGATGACTAAATGTAACTAGTTATAAGATAGAAAATAAAAAGAGCAACCGCCGAGTTTCTTGCTGGTTCTTCTCGGTAGGAAGAGCTTTCCGAACCAGCAGTAGAGTTGACGACTTAAAAGCACTTGTTCATAAGTTTACTTGAATAAAAATTATATAATTAGAAATTATCACCTTTAGGTAGACGCAGAACTACCTAAGCAATATTAAAACGACACAGTAATGATACTAGTTGCGTAGTAACAACGCATGAACATGCTGGTTGAGGCCAACCAAGACAAGTTGTAACGCGATCTAAACGCGGGAGCGTTTAATAATCGTACAAACCAAGCTTTACAGAAAGACTCCAAGGGATGAACGGTGTAGCCGCGTAAGCGTAAGCTAATAACCGTACGAGTCGAGTATTACAACAAGACTGACTTCCATGTTGTTTTTTTATTCGAATGTGTCTTATGCTGTTAGCCCTAATGGCTTTTACAGCGTCACCGGTGGGATGGGCGAGCGCAGAAGCTTCGCCGGGTAAAATTGATAAGAAGCGAGTGTTTTTTAGGCACTTGCAACTTATTGGGAGCGTCGCCTTAAGGGTGTCTCCTGCGAGCCCGAACCTCGGCTTGAAGCGGCGCGTTTTGGAGGACTGTATCTAACACATTGACTTAGAAGAAGTCTGCATCACGGCGGCCGCCGCAGAGGGCTGCGGCCGCTTGACACAAGCCCACAAGACAATTCTCGCTCCAAAACCAAGCCCCCGCTCTGGTATCGATCACGTGATCACAGTGATGCCACTATATAAAACTAAAGAAATGAGACTTGACTATTGCCATAGATGCGACTTTAATGGCGGTGCGAAACCTCTAAGTTTAGGTCATCGTTTTTCTCCTGCCATTATGCAACTCTAAGTGTGGTCGACACAATATATTTTCAGCTTCCGCTCAATCATATCATACCTATCATTCAATTCTGTGCTAGTCCTTATATAAAAATACCACTTCAGATAATCCGTTCATCTTTCTCGGCCTCCCCCTAATCATGTATCCATCCACGTTCACATTTAAACTCTTGTGGCCCTGATCATCATCTCTAATCGTCTACACCAACTTAATCTCAAACTTTTCATCTTCTCTATAACGGGCACAACTTTCAGTCCCCCTTATATTTCTAAAATAATAAACAACTTATAATTATTTATTTGCCGTGCAGTGACTATTAGTATAACTCCTCTGAATGACTTCAGAGACAATCGTTATTTACAAATGTGGTATTTTATATCAATATTTTTAAATTGAGTAAATAAATTTAAAATATCACTTGGCTTAGAGTAATTTAGTGAACCCGACGTAACCTTCGCTCACACTTGAGTCCCTGTCACTAGTTTTTACAGTCTACTGTATGCAAATTCATTTTTTACGTCGACCTTTTTGGTCTAACTTGCTTCAGCGGCTTGCATTAAGAAACCTGACAGATAATAACACTATAAATTAAAAGGAAAGATGTCTATCTGTCCCGCTTTCGTGGCTGATCCGTCGAAGCAATATTAATAAAATTCGGTACTATTGAATCTTATATATTAGGCTAACTTATAGAATAAGTAAATGTTACCCATTTTCCTTACGGGAAGAGAAAATACGTAGGACATAATTAATGGTTGGACATAATTAATGGTAATTTAAAAACTAAAGTTGAGACTCACTAAGTCGCTGGTACAACTAGTAAATAATAAATAAATATAAAATAGAGATTCATGTTTGTTGTTGGTCTGTCTCGAGAAAAAAATTTTTTTTTTGTTTGTATGATCTTAATTTTTTTTAAATCAATATTAAACTTTCCTAATATGTGTTGCAACAATTTTTCTAAAGGTAGAAATACTGAGTGTCGCTTGGATTCAGAGAGGGAATAAGCTATAAAAGCGGTGTAGGTTGTCAGAGAGCTAGTTCCCGGCGAAGCTTCTGCACTCGCCTATCCCATCGGTGACGCTGTAAAAGCCATTAAGGCTAACAGCACATGACACATTCGAAAAAAAAACAGAGAGCCAGTCTCCTGCCGAGGCTCGAGCTACTATAGGTGTTGATATCTAGGTCGTGTGCTAAGCTTACGTGTGGTGATGCGAGTATCTTGCCGAGCCAAAATAGATTGCGCCGTGGTCGCGAAAAATTTTGCTTGCTTTACAGATTATGTATCAGATAAATTACCACTTTACCAGAGGAAGCCACCTGAAAAACCTCGTACGTAGCAAAAAGAATAATTTTAACTGACATTGGTGCAGCAGCTGTGTAGTTTTCATCTTACAAAACCCTTACAATGATACCATTACTTGAAGTATAAATAAAATTATTCAAATGAGGTTTGAAAGGACCGTGTAACAATGCTCTTACGTAATATACGAAAAATAGTTGATAGTTCAGTAAATTTAAACATTGCTAGTGTTAGATATGTTTTCGTCATTTATTTAACTGTAAGTATGAATATAAAACAGAAGATCACGTTGATACGCATAGAAATGATTCATTTTAAGGTTCTATACATTTAAATTGAACGCGCACTAAATTACATTTTTTCATGCACGTAGTCGCGATACATTTTTTTGCAACAACTTTACTGTAGGAATGTTATAAAAAAATAGAATTTCTCAAGACGGCTCTGGAAAGTTATTAATTAACCGTAGCAGACACAAAAACATGATGAATATTTAGTTGTTACGGAGTCATTAACACTTCCTAGACTCGTGATGATACGACGACTGGTCGACCTCATCGACCGACCATTGTAGCGGACAAACGAACACAACGCCGACTACGGAGCACATCCTACCGGCATATCCATATTAATATTATAAATGCGAAAGTCTATCTGTCTGTCTGTTACGTTTTCACGGCTTATCCACTGAACCATCGATGAAATTTGGCACAATTAGTAGTCCTTATACACCGGGGTGAAATATAGTCTATAGAAACTTTATAAATTGGACATGCACAGGATGACATTGAAAACTGCCATCTATTATCATTATATCGAGGTTTTTTTCACGATGCGTCAAAGTCAAGTCAAATCTGTATTTAAAGAAGTTTTATATCACGTTGTTTGGCTCATGTTGAAAGAGTTATTTTAAGAAAGTTTTTTATCTACATATGTCGTAAAAACCAAAATATACAAAATATTATGGTTTCTGTTTACTAGATAAATTTAACTAAGTTATTACAAGGTATAATGATTGTATGTAAGATGGGTTATTTGCTAAAGTAATTAAACTACTAATTGTATAAATGCGGAAGTCTATCTGTCTGTTACGTTCTCTCGGCCGATGCACTGAACCACTATCGATGATATATTTTTGCTAATTAGCAGAAATGTCATGGACCCGAACTTAATTCACGTTTCGAGAAGCGGAATCATTGTAATACTAATTGCAATTTAACCCTTCGATCGATCTGATTGTTGTGGTGAAGATATTTGCAGGGTTGATGAGCGGCAGATGAGGACAGGGTTGAAGGGTTCAAATCTTGGCAAATTCCAAATATAGATGCAAGTGCCTACATTATGCCTACTATCGATATCACATCGTACCGCGTCGCATCAATATATATTACAGACGAATACATCTATTTATTCTATATTCGTAAATACTAAGCCGTAAAATAATCTCACATTGACACGCAACACTAAGCCGTCATATGTGTAAGATTTCAGACGCATTGTTAGACCTATGTCAATATCCTTAAAGTACAAAGCTCAGTATTTTTAATAAGGTATGCACAAATTGGAAATGAAACTGTACTTAATTTTTGACTAACAATCCATTTTTCTTTGATTTAAAAAATATTTTCACGTTGTTATATTTTCTCTCTTATACTGGTATCGGCAGTGCCTGCAGCGTGCGTCGGCGACCACTTTACAAAAGTACCGTTGCAATAGAGAGATCTTAATAGAAGCCGGGTCATATCTTGGAACACATTAGCGCTACTGTATTTACAACCTGCCGCAATCCTTATTTAGGAGTTTAAGCGTTAGATACTAAACGAGTCTACCGTACAAATTGTTATTTTATTCAGTTTTGTCCAAACACCGCTAAACCATGTAGATATAATGTTTCGTGGACGATAACGGAAGCACTAAGTGGCCGTGAGATATGCCCGCTACACCCCAGCAATAACTAATAAACGTCTGTCGATGTTGTTTAGATAGCTCACTACTAGTTACCTTATAAAATATTATGGCGTCATTAGCGAAAACTTATTAGTCAATCTTATCTCGTTCGCTGCCGGTTTCGACGACACTCAATCGTTCCTCGTCATTAAGTTTAAATACTAGTTTTTGCACGAAATTTATTGATCGTCGAAATAGATTACGAACTGAGGTCGCGCGGAGCTTACTTGTTAGTCAATATTGGGTTCACACCCGCAACCACAAGTGTAATGTTTGGTGTAGTAACTAACGTATCACTCACCGAACGGGGACCGGAGAGCGCACGGAATCGGGAACAAACGGAACTGGCACTGAGTTGTATTGATCACACGAGCACTACACAGCGGGCGCGGCACGGGACACGGAGCACGGAGCACGGGACGGGGTGCGGACACGTGCGTGCGGCCAGAGGCGCGGCGGGCTACTAGCGGCGGGCGCGCGCCGCTCGGCCGCCATTGGCAGGGGCGGGGCGGGAAACCACTTTTCCACGGCGCGCCGGTGGGCGGGGAGTCCCGCGCGCCGCCCTCCGCCGCCCGCCGCCCGCCGCCCGCCGCCCTCGTACGTGTATGGGCGCCGCGCTCTAATTAATTGGTAGCGCTCTAATCAGCCGCGCGACTCCGGCCGCTACGGCGTAGCACCGCTAGCAGCGGACGGCGGGGAATCAGGAATACATTTATTTATCGTGATTACCGCCTATGGTTACGACATATATTTTAATACTGAGTTATACGTGAAGCTAAAACTTTTTATATCTTTGTAACATAATACGTACGTGTGAGGTTTAGAAGAAAACGTTTGTAAGATATGTAATATAGTATAGTAATATAAATACGTATAATAAAATTGAATAAAGCAATCCTTTCCGGCTGACAAATATTGTTTTTCATTTATACCTGTACATAGATTATTGACTAGTTGAAAGAATGGATATGAATTTGGAAAGATCTTATGTTATACTAAATTATGAAATTATGTTTGTGTATTACAATGGAAACATTTTATATTATTTCTTAAACGAATTGGCAATTTGTTTTAAGAATACGATGGTAAAAAATAATAAACATTTATACGTATAACAAAATACTAAATTACATAGAGGGTATCCCAATTTTTTTAATTACGCTAAGTAAATACACAAATATCAAAAATTTAAATTAAATAACAAGATAAATTAATTCAATAACAATTCAATTAAAAAAGGTTGATGCAAAAAGTCCGTCATGCTTTTGGGAAATATACGGTGAAATGCGTAGATTTAGACAAAAATTGAGATCGTCAATTTTCTGTGTTTAAATTCAAATTCAAATTCAAATATTCTTTATTCAAGTAAACTTGTAAACAAGTGCTTTTGAATCGTCAACTTTACTGCTGGTTCGGAAAGCTGTTCCTGCCGAGAAGAGCCAGCAAGAAACTCGGCGGTTGCTCTTTTTAAAATATAAATCTTAGAACTAGTTACATTTATTTATTACTGTCTTGTACAGGGTAGAAGTGCACCTATATCCACACATCCTTATCCTCAATGTAAGCCTCCACGGTATAATAGGCTTTCTGTATCAGCCTCTTTTTAACAGTATTTTTAAATTGCTGTAATGGCAAAGTTAAAATTGATTGTGGAATTTTGTTATAGAATCTTATACCCAAACCCACAAACGACTTACGTACTCTTACAAGGCGCAAAGCAGGAGCCGCAAGCTTATGTCGGTTCCTACTTTGTCTATTATATACATCGCCAATCTTTTTATAATTATGTATATTTTATGCTTACTTTCATAAGGACTTTCTAATTGTCAAATTGTAATAAATCTTTTGATGGTTCGGAAAGATTCTCTTACTCAAATGAACTGAACTGAAAATAATAATTTAATCTCTTTTTCAAACCATCAAGAGTCATTTCCGTAAATGCGTGGGAGATGTTTCCGAACAAGTGTAGATAGGTAGAGTAACCATTATACCTAAATGATAGTCTATTTGTTTACTCATGATTCGCACGCGGCGTAAGTACTCTTTTTTTACTGGCCCGTTGGCGCAATGGGTATCTTGAAAAGATTTTTGTTGCCAAAAAAAGAGCCATACGGGCTATCTATAATATGAAGCAGCGTGAGTCCCTTCGCAAAAAGTTTAAAGAACTAGGCATACTTACTGTAGCATCACAATATATATCTGCGTCGCGACTCAGCAGAGTTAGCAACTCATTCGTTGGTCTCGCTATTCGCTTCTATAATAAAATTCTTCAATCCATTCTAGATCAGTGTACAGAAAGATTCCAATTAAGTGTAAAAAATATGCTTATACGTAAAGCATATTACAAAATTGAAAGATTATTTGGATGATAAGAAAGCCTGGATTTGAAAATCCTTTCAGCTTCATACAAGACAGCGGTTTAGTAATGTATAATTGAAAATGTTTAAAAGATTGACCGCCGAGTTTCTTGCTGATTCCTCTCGGTAAGAGCAACATTCCGAACCAGTTGTAGCTTCATTAATCATGTTGATGCTTGACGATTGAAAAGTGCCTGAAATGGTTTATTTGAATAAAGATTATTTTGATTTGATTGTATTTGGGTAGTAACCCTGCCTTGAGCTCCGCGGGTTGCGAATTCGATTCCCGTTAAGGGCCAACTATTTCTATAAACAATTTATTGGTTCTTCGAGCCTGGGTGTATATTTGTTTTTAATTATGTTATTAATATTTCAAACTATATACGTAGTTTATTATTTTTCTTCGTCTTCAACTGTTGGATGTCCTGCTGGACATAGAAATCCTGACGCCCATCAGCTCTACGTACGACAAAACCTAATACGACGCCCTCTCCATTGCCATTTCAGCTTCCCGTCACGCTGAGCTATATCGGGAACTTTGCTTCTCGTACAGATCTCCTCATCTGATTTGACTTCGTAGAAATACTCCAAGCATCGCCCACTAAGTGACTCTGAGCTCCACAGTTTGATTAAAAACAATAATTAAATAAAATATATTCTATTTTGTCGAAATGATAATTAACGAGCTCGCTAACTAGAAAATGGGAACGCGATAGCGTTATCACCTTACAGTCCTTGATTATTACACTGTACCTACTAGTGTTTAACTCATACAGACAGCCCCCGATACTGCCGCAACTACTTGGATCCATATTAATATTATCAATTGAGAGTTCGTCTGTCTCTCTGCTATTCACAGCTTTTATCTTTTTTCGTAGTAGAAACATGAGCAAAGCACTCAAACTAAATTTCAGTACAAACAATACCGTATCGTGGTTCAAGTACATGAATATTTATGATGGTATAGCGGCTACCAGTCATGCTAGTGATATAAAGGCGAAATTCTATCTGTTTGTCTGTAACGTTTAATGGTTAATTAGCTGAAGCAATATTGATTATATTAAATTCAATTGGTGCTTGTAAACCGAGCTAATATATAGGTTTAAAAGAATCCCTTTTAGGTTCGGTAATAGAAAAAGAAACATGGTAATAGTTGATTGTTAGTTTAAATTGACCCAAAAAAAAACGCGGTTTACAACATGTTACATATAGCACCAATATTGTAAATAAGTAAAGTATCTCACTTAGCATAAATTTCGTACTAGCCTATTAGCACGAGAGTAAAATTTAAAAAATTAAAAAATGGATTGGACTTTTATCTTCGGTAAATGTTAACCCGGTAGCTTATTTTGCAAAATTTTATCTTAAAATTTTTATATTTTATTACTTTAAACCATTAGCTGTGAAATCGTAATAGACGGACTGTGTAAATGAAATTATTTATGATTAAAAAAATTGTGATCAATTTCTTTTTTTTTTCTTTCAATTGTACGTATCAATTTATTTTATTTTTTTTACGCCATGTGGTATTTAGCAAAATAGAATAGACCACCCTCCTTTCTTACCGAGATGTCGTAAAAGGCGACTAAGGTAAGTTGACGTCAGGCAGGCGGCCGGTCGTAAAATACGTAGCCAAATCATGTGACAACATGTTTGTAATATGTTGTGCCGACCCCACTTAGAGTGGGATAAGGGCAGGAGCATTCTCCTTATGATGTACGTATCAATTTTTAAAGATAGGTACCTAAATCTATAAAATGCAGGGGGTTTTAACTTTGATCATATAATTAATACATAATATGAAAGTCAAATAACATTAGAACTTATAACAATCCCTATAAGTGAACTGGTTTCGTGGTCATATATATAATTTATACCTAGTAGTATTTAATTTATGAGCCACGTGGTGTAGATAGTAATAAGCGAATGTAAACAAACAGGCATGTCTACAGTCGCTTTAACATACATGCAATTGTTGATTAATTCATTGCCAATAAAATCCGCAATCTGTATTACTGTTCACATTTACGCTCATCATAAATGATAAATTGCCCGTTTTTCAGTATTTGATCGTTGTGAAATTCCACAAAGATTGAAAAATGATTGCAATAAAGATAAAAACGAAATGACGTTGAGTCTGAATGAGTTAGTTTCGCTGAATATCGGTTGAACAAATTTGGCGAATTTCGGTTTTGAAATATTAGTACAAATCAAGGAAGGTTCAAAGTTCAGAAAATATGCGAAAAATTGTAATAAAAATAGTAATAACAGCAATTTAATTTTCCAATACAAACTGTCTGCATCTATTAAACAGGGCGCGTTCACAGATTAGCTACTAAGTAGTTTATAGAATTAGGCGTTACATTGCGGAGATCGATAATACAACAGTAATAATAAAATTATTTTGCTATAATCCGCGATAAAGTAAATAGGAAATATATATAGTGCTAAATGTATAGTGGACTATCCGTTCTTTCATACCCGATACATGCAGGATTCGTAAAAACACATGCACAAACCTCCACCACTGCCACCATAATACACAAGCACTACACACGTTCACTATCACAAACTCAACAATCGTTTCATCATCAGGAGATAGACTCCACGACAAAATCACAAAGTTACTAAGTAAGGAAGATAGCTTAGACTATGGTATATTACAAGGCCCGTAGCCTACTCATTCGAGACGGTGCAGATCGCCGGGTCACCTAGTACGGTGTACAAGTATAAATATGTATAAATAAAATTCAATTTGAGGTACTTAGTTGTTAATGTAACTCTAGATTAAAAATGAAGATCAAATCAAATCCAAATAATCTTTATTCAAATAAACCCTTTCAAGCACTTTTGAGTCGTCAAGGATCAGTATGATTAATGAAGCAACAACTAATTCGGAGTTGCTCTTACCGAGAAGAACCAGCAAGAAACTCGATCGCCCAAAGCATTCGACAATACAATTTATTTACAGTGGCATTGAACATGTGGAGTTTTTTATATTTTAGGTAGTAGGGGGTTAGCCCTAGTAACGTCGGGTGGGAAATAAAATATGTCGTTAGTGGGTTCTGATGCCGTATAATGGACGAGCCACGAAATTTGTGATTGATTCGGGTTGTAAAGATAAATTGTACAGTTAATTATAATTAGTATATATATACTATTCCATATGAACGAATAGTTTAATTATTTATTGTTTACTAGCTGTGCCAACAACGGCTTCGCCCGCGTGGATATAAGTGATTTATACGAAACTTTTCCGCATAAAAATTTTGAGCATAAAAATAGTACTTATCGTGAGTTAACCGTGAGAGATAGAGGCAGACTATTGTAGACTTTTTTGTAGTAGTTTAATAGATCTACAATTCTCTTGTACATTAGTTTTGCGTATCTCTGCTGGTTAACGCAGCGTACGCGACTAAAACTCACAGCAATCAAGTTTTTAAGAACTGCGCGATCTCTTCAACACGATTTATATAATATCGATATGTACTATTTATCTAAACCATTCGAAAGTATTGCACTATCTTTTGGTGAAAACTGTAAAAAAATCCTTTCAGTAGATTTTGAGAAAATCGATTACATACAGACAGACAGCTTTTGGGGACTTTACCTTTTTATAATGAGTATAGATTGTTTATTTTATATTTGCGAATGTGGTCAATAGTGTACTCTAGCATTGCGTCCTTCATATACTGTATTATTACTCATTGCAAAGTACCCTGCACTCGCATTCACCGGCTCATCGTGCACATCGTCAATCAGCTGACGGGCTGCTAAGCTCGGTACCCGGAAGTGGGGTCACTCACCACAATGACTTACTGATACTATTGTCTTACGAGTGCGTCATTTAACATAATAGGTTTAAAAAACTCAACAATCTAAATTTTAAAACGACAACTAAATTGTAATTTTCAGATATTGACTGCTATTATTTTTTATTATCGATAAATAAAATATATTTTGGAAGTCTTAAATCGTTTACTGGAAAATATGTCTCACCGTCATATGTGATTACTTTAATGAGACTTTTAAGGGCTTTTCGTTATTACTGCAAGTAGCCGCACAACTTTTTGTAATTTAACGTAAACGTTACTTTGCCAAATTCGGTTTAAAAGCTTTGCAATTTTGTTAAAGAGCCTATCTCATGACGTTGCTTCGGTTACAGGGCAAAACGATTATCGAGATAGTTGTAGTGAATGTGTGCAGTGCTTGTTGTGGTGTGTTGTGGTGTACATGTATAAGGTATGTGAACGGTTTTGCTTCCTTTACTTAGCATTATATAGAGTTTCTTAACAAACGTGGATTATAGCCAAATAATTCAATCATAACTTATGTACTATGGAATTCCGTAAAATAACGCCGTCTTCTATAAATTAATCATAGAATTATTCAACAATAACACGCGTTTTTAGAAAAATCTGTATTATGCTAAGTGTACGAAACACTTACATACTTTACAAATCGCAAACAATGATGATGTATAGAACGAAACGATGGATAACAGTGTCCTAATCAACGTGTGAAATGTGGTTGTGCTTTTGCAGGCATAAGGTGTACCTACGAACTGATTGTTTCTCCTACTCTTAACATTACATATCTACGTAATGTTAAGATAGGATATCTAGCCTTGAACATTTGGATTATAGCAAAAAAAGTTCTATCATAACTTTGACTTTTTCGAAGCAAAACTATGTAATAATACCGCAATCGGTCCTGTGAGAATTCGAGAGGATATTTATAAGAACAAATTATCAATTTTCAAATTAATTGGAGATATAATTTTAAATTACGAGAACATTTTATCGCTAATATTTTTTCTTATGATTGATAAAAGTAAATTAAATGCGATGTCAGAAATTAGGTGATGATTTGGGCTTTATTCAAATGAAAACCAAAACACGGATATTCTGCGGCCGCCATTTTGCAACGAGTGCCGATAAACCTTGCGAATATAATTATATCTATGCATAGTAATAATAATAGCTTAAAGATTTTTTTAAAAATACCTAATTTCTGGAAACCTTAAATACCTATTTTTTTTATCTTACTTTACGACAAAGTTAACACCCGAGGTTAAAAATATAACATAGTTATTTTAAATTATGTGTTAAGGTGTAATCTTTCAATTTTTTTTGGAAAATTTATTTTTAGCAGACAAAAAGAGAAAAAAAACGGCGAGTTAAAACGTATTTATGAGGCTGTACCTACTGTAAAAATTAACTTTTATTTAAAAAATTACGTGCGCGTGTCAGCCTTACTTTTTGCTAGCAGGTATTATGTAAATAGCATGCCACTCTGCAGGTACTAACTAGGATTTTATGGCTTATATATTCATAATTACTTCAGTTTATTGAGGAAATATCAAGTCGTGTTAGGCTAAGGATTGAGACAGCATAGTTCCCTAAGTTGATAGAGGATCGGGTGTTCAAACCCCGGGCAAATTAAGAGTTTGATATATGTCCTTAATTGATATTCGCAGTTGTCATGTAATATTCAGCAAAGGAAAACATTGCAAGAAAACCTGCAAATTAAACAATTACTTAGTTTCAGTGCATAACATACAATTGTATTATATTATGATTGTATCATTATTAAAACAATTCGTGTATTTATTCAAATTCAAAATATTCTTTATTCAAGTAAACTTGTAAACAAGTGCTTTCGAATCGAATCTACTGCTGGTTCGGAAAGCTGTTCCTACCGAGAAGAGCCAGCAAGAAACTCGCGGTTGCTCTTTTCGAAACATAATTCTTATCACTAGTTACATTTAGTCAATATTATGTTGTACAGTATCGGTGAGTAGCTATATCCACGCATTCGAATTATTCGCAATTCATTCGTCTAATATTATAGTAGGCTTTTTCAATAGTGTTTTTAAACTGTTGTAATGGCAAAGCTAAAAATATTATATTTATCAAAATCGTCACAGCAATTTAACAATTAAATTACATGCATGATGTTATTGTACATTATTGTGATCTGAAGTTCTGAAATCAAGTTCAAAAATCTCAGTTCTCCCAAAGCGACAGCTACTACTTTGAGAAGTGGCTCCGAGCTATGAGGAGTAAGACCTCTTGAAGCGATGCGGCAGTTCCCGGGAACAGCGGGACTCGGAACCTACTGCGTATAAATAACTTAAGCAAAGTATAGCCAACCATAACATTATACTTGATAGTGCGGAACACGCTTTCCAGTACCCCAGAATAAAAAATATATCGTTATCTAAAAATTTAAGACAATTCATAGACTGCTTATTAAAATGTTACGCGGTCTATATACGGAAGCTCTATTTTTACACACAAACGCATTATCATATGTATTAATTAAGTCGACAGTTTGATCCTTAATTTATTTGGTAGTGAAGATAACAACTAATGAAAAGACGTGACATTACGAGCGGCCGGCACAAAGGGTAGAGTTCAACTGAAATACCAGCACAAAGATCGGACACTGACGATAAAATCAAGAAGAACAGTAGAACAACATTGGCACACTGGTATGGAGTGAAAAACGTCCTATTACTATCCCACTGCTGGGAATAGCTCTCTCCTACCGTCCAGCTACTGAACCGCACATATCTCAAGAAACCTCATATGAAGGATTCCTCACGATGTATTCCTTCACCGAAAAGCGCTCGAACAATTGCTAATATCTATCGAGCGCATAAGTTTTGACAAAAAACTTATCATTTATATGCTATAACTTAAGAAAAGGCCTTCAGAGGGTGTCTCTCAGACACTTAAGTCTATACTTCTTTACTAATATTTATACTCCTCTGTATTATAAAGAGGAAAGATTTGTATGTTTGTATTGTTTTCACGCGAAAACTGCGATTTCAAAAATTGTTTCACCATTGAAAAGCTGCTCCTTGACTGAGCAACATAGGCTGGTTTTTTTGAAAATGTAATTTTCAAAAAAACTAGTGATCCCTAATAAAATTAATAATTAATAAGGTGTGAAAAATTTATCATTGCGTGCGCTGCGGAAACTATTGATGATAGAACAAATTATTATAAAACGTATCAATATCTACAAAAAAGTCCGCGAAGTTAAACTAACTATTATAGTTTTGCCATTACAACTACTTGTCTACATTGTAAAAGTTGATAAAAATGTAGACAATAATCAAACCATAATTTTACATCTCCGTATTAATCATTATCCTACTAAATGATATTTTATTAAAAACTGTTTCAATACCTGTAAAATACTTTTTAGATTATTAAAATCGAACATTCCAGTCAAAAGATGTAACTAATTTAAAAATGTCAATAGAAAGAAAATAATGTCATAACAATTGTAGCGTATTGTATTAGTGTACCTATGAATAGCTTCCGTTAAAAATTTCCTTTGCTTTAACTATTGATAAGTCCCAGGACCAAACTTTCAATTTACAAAAATAAATCTATAGTCTGGTGCTTAGTAAAATATCCACTACCACGAGATCGGTATGTACGCGGGTGAAACCGCGGGACATTGCTAGTATGACATAATTTTTAACATTAACTAGAGCTTACTTAATCGTCCAGGTACTGAAGTCTATTTTTATTGTTTATTCGATAATTTGGCCCCAATGTATTGAAGGTATGGCGTACAATAGTTCATGTAGTTAGGTAGTTCGCGGAAGCGCCCGTCGCACCGTTCAGAGAAACGGTGGTGGTTACTAACAAAGGTGGCGCTAACAAAGGGCGGGCGCCGAAAGAGGCATCAACCGAAACAGGGTGAAACAGACGTAAGCGCGTTCTCGGTAACTCGTTAGCGAAATCCTGAGGGGCCGTGGGAACTGGCCGGCTAATATCATTTACGAAACTCTCCAATGGATTTAATTTCTGATAGCAACTATCACTCTATTTGCAATGTTCAGACGAAATTTTAGACTTAAATAGGAAATACTTATACATAAAGTAAACACTAGAGTAGCAATATATCTTAATAGTTTTTCACTAGACAAATCGAGCTTATATGCGGTATAAACATATTTTATAAAACATGCAACTTGCGTATTTTACATACAAAAGGAAGTGATTTATATACGGCAAGCTAAATTTCTTCAAATTACCAAAACGTACACAACTTTGTTGCAACCTGCGAATTCCAAATTAAACTAATTAGATGAAAAAGTCTTTTCCTCCGATCGCATATATTAAAATTATCCATAGTAACGTATTACATATTTGTAAATTGTTATACGACAAATTAAAATGGCATGTAGCGCCGTGACCCACCGAGCGAGCTGTCGGACTCTCGGCAAGGACTCGCGGGGGTCGCGAATTAACAGTCCGTTAGCGCACGACTGGCAGTGTTCCCGGTACACTTTGTTATTATATTTGCGCCGAGACCTACCACTTGATACTTACACTACTTTGACGATCGCAATCAATACTCAGTGCACAAAAGACAACAAAGTTAAAAAAATAGGTGGTAACAAGCCTTAAGACGACTGGTTACGGTCAAAATTTAATTTAGTGTAATATTTATTTTTCGATTTCGTAATTCCATTTTATTAGTATGAAAAACATGCTCTTACAATAATATTGCTAATGGACATGTCTGTCTGTCACGTATTCACGACTGATCCACAAGAGAAACCTATATCGGTGTAACGTTATAAATCAAAGTCCCCAAAAGCTGTATGTCTGTATGTAACCGATTTTCTCAAAAACTACTGAACGGATTTTTGTTAAGTTTTTACTAGAAAATGGTCCAATTCTTCCGGAAGGTTTAGGTTAATAGTAGGTACATTATCGTTTTATGTGAATTGTGTTAAAGAAGTCGTATGGTTGTAAAAAAAAACCCTACTGCTGGAAAATTTATACACGTGCGCGGCGTGGACCAGCTAAGATACAATAAAGTAATTTAGTAGAAAATTGTAGATTTAAAAAATAGTAAATTTAAAATATTATACAAAAGCCTTGACAGCATGTCTCTATCTCTCATGGTTAACTCACAATAACTACTTTCACGCTTAAAAATTTAAATTCGTAAAAAAACTGTGACGCACTCATTTCCATGCGAGCGAAGCCGCTGGCACAGCTAGTGAACGATACTATACTCCGGCTTTCCAGCCGGACCACGAAATGATAGATACATAACTGAGAGGATCCTAACATTTAAATTGATTTGACCAATTTCTGAAGAAGCCCGAACTGAGACTGCCATTACTCCTGCATTGTTTGTATGGCGGCCGGACGATGCCGGAGCATAATAGAGGTTAGAATGAAATTACGCTAATTGTTGTTCATATCAATGAAGTCCATTTCGATTGTAGCCCTCCGGCCGACGGACAAGGTACGAACGGCCCGTTAACATCACGTTACTAATCGTCATACAAATGTCATATTCTACTTCTACAATTACGTAGATATCGGGGGAAAAGTCATATAAAATTTATGGTAGGTACTTTAAGCCTTACTAATCTGTATTTTTCTGCCTGTTAAGTTTTTATGGCTAACAGAATAATTCACGAAAACGTTTAAGTAATACACCATTGAGGGTATTCGAACCTTTGAGTACGACAGTAGTCACGAGACAGCTTGTCTCAAAGTACATCTAACAATCGACGACATTATTATCGAATGAGTCTGAACCTTTAAATTCTATTAGATTATAATTATTAGCGCCACAAAGGACGCTGTTGTATCGATAACGCGATATCCTACTTAAATTACTTAAGTATCGAATCAATATACGTTCCCTCGCACCAGATCCACGGCGCGATAGCCGCAGCACTGGTTGTGGAGTCGTTACACGCGGCCGGAGCGCCGACTGCGGCTCACAGATAACTACCGAGATTACCGATATGACCTCGTGTTTTGTACTTTTATGATGGTTTCTTACCTTAATATATGTCTTAATCGGTAATACTCGAGTGTCATTATTTGTTTCCAAAGTTCAATAACAGAAGTAACGTTTACAAGAGGGATATTGCATTGAACTAACCATATCTAAATTAGATCGATGCGACTATAAGTCACCCTGTAAATGGGTCGTAATGGCCTGTAAACACAGCCGATGTAGGATTTGTTCGTACAAAACAAGTATTTAGTGCAAGAATTAATGTTCATAAGTTATGAATTCGCGATATGAATTTAATAAAAACTAAATCAAAACAAATGTTTTTTTTACTTAAGCTCTTTCTCAAGTAATTGCGATTAAATGGCCACGATTAAAGAAAACCTATGTAGTGATAAAAGTAGTGTTTACTGTGTTCATACCCTGTGTGCGAGATTACGCATTGAACCAAATCTGTTAACGATTCCGTCGCTGTGTATGCTCCTGACGTAGCTTTGGTTGCGGGGCGAAACGATTGTGATAGTGAACGTGTATAGTGCTTGTGTAGTGCGGTAGTGGTGTTTTGTAGTAGGCATGACGTTATGGTCATTTCACTATAAATATGTTCTAAAGAGTTACGAAATCAAAAATATTCGTAACGATGTCATTCAACATAATTATATTTGTGTGATACTGTTACACAAGGAATATATAAAATCCAACAACATATTTGATGATTTTATTTGTGAAAAAATATTAATCGGTATATAGTACGACAACTGTTGAACAAAATAGCAATAGAGAGTCCCACCGGCAGCCAGAGAACCGGCAGCCACCACGAGAGCCTCCAGGCCGACCGCAGGGCCGCGCATTCCCGTGACGTCACCGCGGGCTGCGGTAATGGCGTGCTTTAATAAAGCGGCGGCTCGATAAGCGGCGGCCGCTTTGAGTCCGCGCCGGCCTGCGCGAGCCGATAAAAAAGGAATAAAGGCTCGTCTGAACGCAGGAATGTCGTACGTTTTTGTTTTAGGGGCGCCGGCGCCGGCCGCATTAGCGGCGCGGGCCCGCCACGCCAGCCGCCGCCGCACTCCCGGCCCTATCGCCGGGCAGCAAGGCGCCATTCGCGGCGCGCGCCCGCCACGCTCGCGGCCGCCGCCCCGCTCGACGCGTCTGCGCTCTCTCCCTCTCCAGGCCGCCGCAAACTCGGCCGTGAGCGATGGGCGCAGGGTGCAGAGTGCGGCGCGCGCCCGCCGCCCCGCCAGCGGCCGGTCTGCCGACGCCGCGAGCGCGGGCCCGCGAGTCAGCACCTCCTCACGATGGCGGGCGCGGTGCGACCCTCGACGATCTCGTAATTCCAAAAAGCGTAATTCGTAACATATTGTCATCCCTCCCCATTGTTCGTCCGCGCCATAATAATCTTATAAAATCCTACAAAATAGAAAAACAATAACATTTAACCATGAACCGATCCCTTGACCTACGGATTTTCTCTAGACCCCCAAAGGTTGCAACATTTAAGTTGAACTAAGTACATCACCGGGAAAACCTGACTTTAAAATTATCTTTACATTATTTACTTCGACTGATGTTTGTGCTAATACTATACTATGCTGGCGAGTGTTCGGCCGCACGTTTAAATATACAAGCATTTATCTAGTTTTATTCTGGAGGCGCGTGAAGCTGCTACTTGTTAAGGTAAAGGATAGCGATAAATCAGAAACATCCGACGACCAAAGTTTAAATGTTCGTTAATTACCTAATTATAATATTTTAGTAAGAGCAAGCAGTATGCGATATAATAAAACATTTTACACTGTTATAACAAGATTCATACAAAACGCACGTTTCGTGGTAGACGGAGGGAAGCGGACGTGACGTCACACCTATGGACCATCACCCGAGGGTCGATTCGAGTGCAGTCGTAACCTTCGTAACTTAAAGGCCCTATTCTTACTGCAGGAGCTTTGGCAGTACGAGGCCTTGAATTTTGACTTAAAGCTATCGTAAGACTATACCAGTAGAGATAGTAGCTTGTAATTCCGGGGTAATGCTCGAAGCTAAATTCAAAATTTTCTGAACCTAAATATAAAGAAAACAATACTCTCGTGACCCACACCCCATAGACCCTACAGATGTACCGAAGACGACGGCACAAAACTATATTTTATTTCCAGTCAAAAACGCAGTGTAAAAATCTAAATATTTCTTCACAAAGTTCACATTTTTCAAATTTTACAAATTAAAGATGTCAATAATTAAGATCAAATAAGATGAATATCTATGAATGTTCGTGAGTTAATATTTTTTTATCTACTCTGATACTATAATACAAAGATTATAAAACTGAAAACAAAATTCTTATGACAAACATTACGTACAGAACAAAAATAAAAAATTAAAAAGTTTCATTACGATACAGGTCTTGTATGGACACCTGTATCAAAATGTAACTTTTTAAACATAACGATACACCTATACAACTTCCAGCTGGACCAAGGAGGTTGAACCTCTACCTTAAAAAAAAGGTTTCAATGAATGGGTCCGCGGCGACGCAACACGCATGCGCAATCGATGTTTGCGCCTTGGCGCCAATATATGACATTTAAAAAATCCTTTCAATATTTAAACGAAGTTTAGTTTTGTTTGTAAAAAAATAAGTTTTTGTGTAAAAACATGTCTGAGAGCGGGGATAGTGGTGATTGTACACCACCAGATATTCTGAAAGCTGCGTCAAATATGATCGTGAACCTGTTGCCGACGAAATCTAGGAGCAACTATATTAAATGTTACCACGAGTTCATGGAATGGAAACGTACGTTTTACGTATTGTATAGTATGAGAGTAGATAAAGTAGTGTATGGTACTGTACATAACTTGGTCTTATAACACTCGTGGGACACTATAAAAAAACTCGCCTGCGGCTCGTTTTTTTAAACCACGCTCGTGTTGTAAGAACCCTTATTATGCAACAGTATCATAAATTACTATTAATTAATACATTTTTTGACTTGCCTTTATACGGGATCGAAAATACCCACACTTTTTCAGCATTGCATTCACAAAAATATTTAAACTAATTAAAAAAAAACCTTAATAGTATATTTTAAAAATATTTTATTGATAAAAAATTGTTCGATTTAAATTGAAAACCGAGCAAAGCACAAAATTAATCATATCGTAACATTAGTTGACATGTTTTTTAAAGTGACCGCCGAGCTCCTCACTGGTTTTTCTCCAGGAGCATCTTTCCGAACCAGTGGCAGCTTTGTTATAGTTTGGCAATACGAAACTGCTTGTAAAATCCCATTTCGAATATTTTTTATATACATAAGAACCTAAAACATTGCATTCTGTTGAGAGATTAAACTATTCCGACGAATATTTTATATAACGTAAATGATTGAAATTCATTGTTCAATTAATGGTAAAAAAAATATTTCTTGAACTAATCACGAATGTAACTTCAATATGTAAATTCTTCTATATCATTTTTATGTAAGTATAGCTGTTGAAATAAAATCTGAATGTTTGCTGCTTCTGAACACGTAGCCAGGCTTTACTGACAGACAAGCACGGGCACTCTGCTTCCACCGTAAATGAGTACATTTCTGTACGTAAATGAGTTCAATATTTAAATTCAAATCCCGTTATTTCGTTTATATCAGTTTTATTACCATAAAATACAAAAAAGAACCCTCTATTTATACTATTTATAAATATTAAAGCAATATTATTGATTTGACAAGCGACGACATAAAATCATTTTTAAACGTAAACAATAACTTTGTTTAATAAATTCAAAAAAATCGTTTAATATCTTCAATCTTTTTAAAAATAATTTGAGTTAAAAACCAATTTTTATTAATAAGTAGGATAGAAAGGCAACGAGTGTAATTTTTTTTCGAACTGACTGTATGCTGTTAGCCTTAATGGCTTTTACAGCGTCACCGGGCGGGACGGGCGAGCGCAGAAGCATCGCCGAGGTTGCGAAATGCAGAGAGTATAGAAGCTCTACTGGCGTCGGGGAACGTCGTCCTAAGGGTGCCTCCTGTGAGGCCGGACCACGGCTTAGGGCGACGCGTAGTGGAGGGTTGATGTATGACTTAGATTAGTCATTGCGGCGTCGGAAGGGTGGCGAGAAGCCACGACCGACCGACGTCAGAAAACTGGGACCTTTGGTATTAGCTGCTCTGGTGTGTCTAGCGCCATCTAGTACGAGAGGAGTGCAACTTTTTTATTATTTGTAATCCCTATCAACCTTCACAGCATATCACAGAAAGTGAAAGATACATACTATACATTATATATGTATCAAAACATAATTCATAAAAGAAAGAAACTAATTATTTTCGTATACAATATATTCATGCGTAATATTGTGAACGCATGCAAGTACCGCCATCTATACACACAGTGGGGACGTTTATAGTTCCACTCGTATCGACAGATGGCGCCGCGCGTCACCGCGCAGAGCGTCGTCGGTACGAAGGCAACGGTACCCTTGAGTGATGCCAACCGTTGTTGTGAGTTGTAACACGCGCTGCGTGGAAAGGAATGTGTCACAACTGTGTGCGTCGCGCGATGCCTCGACAAATATCATTTCATAACTAATAAATTATTTCACAATATTTTTGTGTTTAATAATAAAAAATTTGTAAGTTAGGACATACCATATATAGTTTTTCCGATTTTCCGACGGCTATTTTTAAAGAAATAGGTTATGACGTAACACGAGCCGTTCTAATTTTCTAATCTTTTTTTACATCTATATATACTATAATATTATAAAGAGGAAAGCTTTGTAAGTTTGTATGTATGTGTGTAAGTGTGTTTGTAATGTTTTCACGCAAAAACTACTGCACCGATTTAAAAAATTCTTTCAACATTGAAAAGCTGCTTCTTCACTGAGCGACATAGGCTATATTACATTTAAAAAAATACGGATCCCTAATAAAATTGTAACAAAGTCTGAAAAATTTAGTCGTAAAATTTATCGTCGCGTGCGCTGCGGAAACTATAGATGTTAGAACAAAAAAATGTTCTACAGTATTATAGAACGTATCAATATCCACGAAAAAGGATATCATATGTCTAACTATTAACCCGTGCGGATTATAGCAAAGTAGTTAGTTCTGTTATATTGCTTGTCTAACTATTATTGTTATGCCAATATAACAACTTTTTTACATTGTAAAAGTTGATAAAAGTGCCGACAATAATGGAACCATTTTATTCATATCTCCGTATTAATCCTTATCCTATTAAATTATATTTTATTAAAAACTGTTTCAATACCTGTAAAATACTTTTTAAATTCTTAAAACAGGACATTCCAGTCAAAAGATGTAACGAATTTAAAAATGTGAGTCTAAAGAAAATAATGCCATAACAATGTTAATTGTAACGACCATTACTATAATAGGGCCTGCAACTATCACTAATAACTAATAATAACCGCGATCACATTATGAGAAATCATTCAGACGGGATACCCCGGGTATGGCTCGTAATATCTACTCTGCGTTCACTGAAAATTTTAAATCTTTATTTTGTATTGTATTGAATTCTTTTATTCTGTATTTTGATCAAATTTTTCTTTTAAAATTCGAATCGTAAATATTATAATTAAATAGGATTTCGAAGATGCAAAGCCCTCCAAGAGTCATGTACACGGTAACTGCTGCCGGAAGTGACTGTAAGAAATATCTTTGACTTGTCGTGTGTCTCAAAGGAGGTAGGACATCGGTACCAGGTATAAATAAAAACAAACCCACTGGCAACATTTTATTAATGGACATGGACCGAGACAACTTTAACACACCACTGTCCGGGCCGCGGACTATAACTTAGAGTCTGTACACACGAGCACGCGCGGACACACACACAACTTACCGCTAACATAAATATATTAATAAATTCGTCATATTTTAGTCGCGCACACCTCGCACGCTAGAGTTCTCCTAAGTGCTAACTCATCTGTACAAAATTATCACGCTAACTATCATTAGATACTATTAAATTTTCCCAAGCGCTGTCTGAGACACGACATCTTATTTAACACGTACCTCCACATCTATCTTTATTTTTAACGGTCACGTATTTAAAACTATTCATCGACGTTTCATTTTTCAAACGCACCGCGGCGGGAAGTGCCCGAGGACCGCGGACCGATCGCTATCGGAATGTACCGTAGTCGAGTGATCCTAATTTAATTATATACAATATTAATTGAAAACATTATACGAGTACGTTGGCTCTTTAAAAAAATCTGAAAATATTAACATTGTTTTGGTCAATATCGCGCCCACGTTAGTGGCGAACAATTTTCTAACGCCGACGTTTGCATCTCGGTCATTCAAAATTTAAATGTATTCAATATACAAGAGTAATAATAAAATTATTTTGCTATAATCCGCGATACAGTAAATAGAAAATATATACAGTGTTTAATGTATAGTGGACTATCAGTGTTTTCATACCCGATACGTGCAGACTCCAGACACCATAGACTCCACGACACCACGAGTCTAATGATGCTTCGGTTGCGGGGCGAAACGATTGTTGAGTTTGTGATAGTGAACCTCTGTAGTGCTTTTGTATTGTGGTGGAAGTGGTGGAGGTTTGTGCATGTGTTTTTACGAATCCTGCACGTATCGGGTATAAAAATACCACAAATGATAGTCCACTATACATTAAACACTATATATATATTTTCTATTTACTGTATCGCGGATTATAGCAAAATAATTTTATTATTACTTTTGTATTATGGATCTCCGCAAAGTAACGCCTAATTCTATAAAGTATTCAATATAATTAGCAACAGTGTCGCCAAAATAACGAGCAACCGTGATGCACTGCTGCGCCGTATGGCTCGGGAGGTCGGCGGCGACCCACCGGGCAGGGCGGGGGATTTTGACGAGTATTTATTTATTTTTAATTTTTTTGTAATTTCAATTTTGTTGAAGATTAGTATAATTGAAGTCTGCATATCTGACTACCATATACGATTAAAATTATCCCGTTTTCCTTTCGGGTCTTTGTTTAAAGAAGACTTTGAATAATTAATGTACTAGTACAACATACTGTGTCGGGATACACAACGCGTCCCGACATGTGTCGCCGGCGAGCTGGGGTGGCTTATTCTTGTATTTTGTCTTAATAGCCAAATAAAACAAGTAATAGCCTTATCATAGTCTCAGGATATACAAAATATTTATCCCAAAACAGAGAACCGTATTAGAGAATTACTGTCCCGAGGGGGAACGGAAATACGTTCGAGAACAATGGGTTCTTTGAAGAGAGGGGTCCCACCACCGGGACTTCGTGCGGCGTCTCCCTGTCACCGACGGTAAGAAATAAGCAACGAAAGCAGCGGCTGGCGCCGGCCATCGCCGCGACACTTTATTACGATTTACATCTACAAATCGTATTCGACTCGTGAGGCGCAATAAATATTACAAATTTGTGCGTCGATAACGATAAGGACTGATCCCGAGATAATAATTTACTGGCATTTACAATTTATTGGACGCGTTTGTGGTGTTTCGCGACGAGCGCCGATAGCGTATCGGAACCAGATCTATCGCCAGTAGGAGCGCGCCACTGCCCCCGAGGGTCCCGGGCGGGGCGTCGCGCGGTCACAGGGACTCCGGACCCTACGAGTTACTTTCACCGCAAGCGACCTAAACGTTCTTGTAACCTCAGACTGCCACGAGTATAGTTTCACGGCACGTAATCCCTTTTACGAGAGCTTAGCTTTTATTGTTACGGAATAATTAAATACGTCATCGAGTGCGCCGGATTAGATAGCGTTGGCGAAATAATACTACTGTCATTCGTCCCTCGCCGTGCCGCGGCGGGGATCCGGGTCGTCGCTCCGCCTGCCGTAGGTTCGACGCTCGAGTCGCGCGTCACTACGTACTCGTGAACACCATTCAACGAACGGAGATTCGAAGCCATCACACTTCTCATAGATAAATAAAACGTCGCAAGACAACCTCGAGTTTCAACCGCGTCAACGGGGTACGTATAATCAGAACGGCCTTAGCTTCGTAGTTTGTGGCCGGGCGCGTTCCAGGCGAGGGTCCTCCGGCCCTGCTGCGGCGGCCTAGCGCTGGTACCCTGAAATAGAGCATCCGTGAGCGACTCGCCCCGGGACGGCCGCGGGGTCCAGCCTCGCCGACGTTCTTATAACGGATATTGACTTCGAAACTAGTGACGGCGGCCACACCTTACGCTGTAGGACCGTCTGCGTACAGCCGAGGGCTGTATACACGTTCTCGGCTCGAACGCGTCTCGCATCCGTCAGGTCGTAGAATATTAATCGCGAAAGAATATATTTGTAGGGGAGATGCGGCGAGGCTGGCTCGAGCGGGACACGTCACCGAGCGCTCTACACGTTAGTGTGTGCTTACAGATAAGGCGAGACACGTGCAAATAGACATGCGATGTTACAAAATTAAGGCACAGCGAGCAAACACGGCGCGTCACCATATAGAGAATATTTAGACACGGACTCGACAACATGTAGAACGTAGCCGGGAGGGGGGCGGGGGGGGGGGATTCCTGCTTCGGCAACGACTGCGGGGTGGATGTTATGGGAATACTGATATCGCTCGCGGGTTTCTAAGGAATAGCACAGATATATATAATATATATCTGTAATCTATAATATCAACCAACCATTAAAGTGAACGAATTAAAATTATGTGGATCAATCTTTATATACCTACATATATGTTTGTACGGCGATACTTTTTTGTGGATTTTATACACGTAGTCCTAATTTCCATATAGCAATTTTTAATGAATTAATTTCCTAGAAAGTGAAGGCCGGGAAGAGCATCTTGAAAAATAAAGAAATAAAAATAGTTCATAATCGGTAAATAGTAAATAGTGCGGACTGAACACGAGCGATGTGTTTTCGAAAATACGAACAGAGTAAGGTTCGACCGTGAATGATATTCCGAGCTCCGTGTGATGAAACCGTCGGATATAAGTATGTCGGCGAGGCCTCGCGGGCGCGGCTCCACTCGCGCACACTTACGGGCGGCGTGGGCGCGCGGCGGGCTCGGCGGGCGGGCGGCAGCGCCAGGGCGCCCGCGCCCGCCGCCCGCTCCGCCGGAGGCAGCCCCTCGGCCGGGAGTGCCCCCGCTGCGCGCGACACGCCCGGCCCGACAGAGCCGGCCGCGGGCGGCGCCGCGCTACGGCCACAACGTACCGGGCAGCGCGCCGCCGCCGCGCGCCGCGCCCGCTCCGCCCGACCCGCCCATGCTCTTGGGCTTCCGCTTCCGGGTCTGGATGCCGTCCTTCTTCATGCTGAGCGGCCGGTTCACCTGGACGCATACAATATTATTGTCAAAATACGAAAAATCGTAAAAGAGACCGGAAATCGCACCGTCGGTACTGAGCTCTAAGTCTACGCCGGCGTCGCGAGGACCGTTGACTGTGACGTTTATCATTACGTAGATAACGGACAAAAATATCAAAAGACCATCAGTCTAAACACCACGGATAGGCCGGCAGTCGCGGGTCCGGTGCCCGTGCGGGTGCGGACGGAGTGCGGCCGGGGTGCGGACGGCCGCGCCGCTCGGCCGCGGGCGGGGAACTCCTCGCAATCTGCCGCCACGCGGTCCTATCATCCTTTAAACAAGCGTATCTACTCGCGAGGAGATAATTGATAAAAGATTATTTATCTCATTATGAATATTCGTGGTCGCGATGATAATTCTCTATCAGTCGGTAGCCCCGGCCGTTTATCTCTAGAGATTAGATGAGACCCTGTGTTTTGATTTTTTATACAGGCCCAATATTTGCCGAGGAGTTCCCTGATAACTGGTAGCAACGATTAGATACCTGCAGTGCGGGGCTCAGCGATAGCTCCGCTTTACTTCTACCGAACCGTACTTTTGCACGAGATAGGAGCGATTAGAAACAACAAGTGCTCGACGGGAGAAACGACATTGGTGAAATCCATTGAGAATGAATTCGCACCGTGGGTTAAGAAAAAAACAAAATAAAACTTAGGAAAACTCCGAACGATCGGCACACGAAACCGCGTCCAAGAGGACCCCGAGCGACGTCTCGCGTTGACGGAACGATCGTCGAGCGCTCACATTGTGCAGCTTGTAGTAGAGGCCGCACGCGTTGCAGACCGGCTCGCCGTTGTTGTTGCGCCGCCACAGCGTGGTGTTGGACGTGCGGCAGTTGGCGCACGTGACGCCCACGCGCCGGTTGCCGTTGGTGGGCTGCGGACACGGACCGTGCTGGTTCATTATGCCGCCGTAATCCGCTTACCGTGGTAGAGTTACGGGCCTGAATATATGCAGCGACGAGGACGGATCGTACCTCCTTCGTTTAGTATTATTTATCTTAAATCTTATGTCAGTACTGGCAATGTCTATAATTATTTATAAGATTTTTTGAAATCATTCTGATCTTAAGTCTGGACGAAGGGTCTGTACTCACGATCGCCTGCTGCGGCTTGGCCTTCTGCCCCTTGAGCGGCGGCCGGTTGACGCCGTTCATGCGCGTGTAGAGACCGCACGCGTTGCACAGGTAGTGGCCGGTGCCGTCGCGGCGCCACAGCGGGGTGGCGGCCGCCGCGCAGTTGACGCACTCCTTCACCTCGCCCATGCCGGCCAGGCCTGCAGGAGGGGGCGGTGAGCGCGGGCGGCGCGGGGCGGCCGGGCGGCGCGGGGCGCGCGGCGGCACTCACCGGGGTCGAAGCTGTCGTCGAGGGGCAGCAGGTTGTGCGCGGGCCAGGGCTGCGCCGCGTAGCTCTCCACCAGCAGCCCGCCCTCGTAGCCGGACACGGGCACGTACTCCACGCCGCCGCCCTGGCCCAGGTAATGCTCGCCGCCCACCTTGTACTGCACGGTGTTGCCGTGCGTGTACAGCGTCACCTGCGGGCGGCGCCGTGGACGGTGGAGACGAGAGTTCCGGTGCAAAATTTATATAATCTACCAATTTTTACTCCAGACTGTGATAGCTTAGCACTCAGACCGTGCGACTTCTTTTCAGGAGGTCACGAGTTCGAATCCCAGGTAGGTACCGATGAGTTTTTCTGCTTAAACTTATAAGTCTAATTGCTGACTGCAATTAATCGCGTGCTTTTTGGTGAAGGAAAACACCGTGTGGAAACCTGCATATCTCTAGAGAATTCTAGGAATTTATGTAACCTCCTAATCCGCATTGGAGCAACATGGAAGGTCTTATCTCCAAGTCTTCTCTCCGAAAACGGAGGGAGGAGCACCCATGCTCAGGCGTGGAATAGTAATAGACCTTACTACTACCAATTTTTTAACCCGAGCGGGAGGTAGGAGGAATAGGAAGGCGGCTTAGTTTGAAGCTAAGAGCTATTAGAGGCACATGCTCATAGACGTTCCCTCGAATCTAGTACGTAGAACTTTCCATGTATCGACCCGATAGGCTCTCGACTGTCGTTTGGCTAACTATTCAATAATTACAATTACGATCTTATCGCTGATAAATAGTTTTATCTGTCGATCTTTCAATCTCCCCGTGGCATCGCAAAGTATATTTGGGAATAATATTACAATCGATAATGGAATCATCCTCACTGATGATAATCAGTGAAGTGAGTGCGTCCAATGAGCGGACGAGTCCGAGGAGGAATCGGAACACGCCGCGTATGAAAGAAGAAACCGATCTCAAAAAATAAGTCAGGAACGGAAGATCGGCCCGCCGCGCCAGGAGCGCAGGTCGCGTCGCCGTACCTGCTGCGCGGTGGGGCTCGGCGGCGCCTCGTACACGGGCTGCGGCTGCGGGACCACGGAGCCGTACACCACGTGCCCGCGCGGCAGCGACGACGACGACAGCGTGGGGTCGCTGCGGTACAGCAGCTGGCCGGGCGGGGACTCGTCGCCGCGCGCCGCGCCGCCCGCGCCCCCCGCGCCGCCCGCGCCGTACAGCGTCAGCAGCTCCTTGCCGCCGTACGCGCCGTAGCCCGCCGCCGCGTACTGCGGGCTCTGGCCGGCGAAGGCGTAGCCCGCGCCCGCCACCGACGTCACGGGCTGCAGGCTGGCGTACGTGCCGGCCCGCGCCTCGCCCTCCGCGCGCGCCTCGTACTTCACCTGCGCAGGCTACTGCTTCACGCGTGGACGCGCGGCAGGTGCGGACCTGCCTGTCCAGTAGCGCGACCGGCAGTTCGGACACTTCACAAATTAACTAAAACAGCGCACGCGCATTTGTAGCATCCTCGTTATCGAGATCGAGTCGTCGACGAGATTTCGAGGTAGCTCCGAGTTTTTAACGAATCGTTATTCGAGTTCGAGCCGTGTATGCACGGACGTTAATAATCATATCTGTAAGGAGAAAAATTGTTTTCTACCCCAAACTTATTATAAATCTAATGATAGACTAATACTATACTGCTATAAACTAATGCTACTAAAACTAATGCCGGGGCGCGCGCGTCGTTCGCGTTGCTCGTAAACTGTTGCAAACTGAATGTCCGTATTTAGGCTATCATGTGTAAGGTGCCAGTGCACCGAACGATTTCTTTCATTCGATCACAATCTTTCAAAGAATATTTATAATATTAAATATAGAAATCGGCGTTGACAAAATTATCTTTAAAAAAAATAACTTTTCGAGCTAACATCATCGGCTCAAATCCGGACACGACACGCAGTAAGCGCAACGACGATGAAGAACGGCGAGACGGTACCTGCTGGTAGGCCACCCCGACCGACTGCTGGTTGCTCAGCGACGTCGTCTGGATCATCTCGAGCGCGGAGGAGGCGGCCGCGTGGTCCCCGAGCGCGGCCGCGTACTGGCGGGCGTCCTGCGCGCCGCCCGCCTCGCCGTACTGCAGCTCGGCCTTCTCCTTGTGCAGGTAGCCGTCGTGCGGGTGCTCCTCGGGCTCCGGCTCCTGCGCCACGATCACGTGGTGCGGCGCGCCGTAGCGCAGCGCCAGCCCGCGGCCGTAGGCGGGGCGCGGCGCGGCGCGCGCGAACTGCGGCCGCTTGTCGGGCGGCGCGGGCGGCGCGGGGGGCGCGGGCGGCGGCAGCGCGCGGTACGGCTCCGGCTTGAAGGACAGGTAGCGCGCCGCCTCCGCCTCCGCCAGCCGCAGCCGCTCCTCCTCGTAGTGCGCGGCGACGCGGCCCTCCGCCTCCTCCAGCTTGGCCGCGTACTGCAGCTGCTCGTGCTCCGGCGGCGGCGGCTCGGGCGGCTCGTCCTTGACGCCGTCGTCGGCCGGCTCGGGCCCGTCGGTGATGCGGCCCGCGGTCGTGATGGTGCGCAGCGCGCGCCGCGACGTGATCACGGAGAGCTGCTCGGCGCCGCCCTCCGCCGCCGGGCCCGCGCCGCCCTCGCCGGCGCCGCCCGCGGGCCCCTCGCCCGTCGCGTCCGGCCGGTCGTCGCTCTTGACGAGCTGGAGGGCTCCGTCGCCGTCGCCCTCCCGGTGCTCGTCGTTTCTTTGAATCATGGAGGCGACGTTCTCCATGTCCGGACCTGCAACGGTCGCCGCCCTTGAGCCGGCCCTTGACGCCGTGTTTGTCGTCGGTAACGTGGAAGGCGGCCCGCGTTCGAAACGAGAACGCACGCCGTGGATTCGTTTTAAAGTCAACGGACGACGATTTCCTTAACCGGACTGGCGAGCAAACATAACGAGAGGCTTCGACCCGGAAGAGCCGCGTCGGCTCGGAAGTACAAATAGGGAACGAGCCGGCGCTGGCGCCGGCGGGCTCGGTCCTCCGCGACCGACCGCTCGGCCTGTCGCTTTGAACTATCGATCTCGTCGGAGACGAACGACGACGTGAAAGGCTATATTCCGACAAGAACGTTTGGCGGCGCGTTCCACAAAATTGTAACATTTTAACTTTGAATCGGAGCACAACGTCTCCGCCGCCCGCGCCGCGGCCGCCTCGCGAGCGCCGAGCAAACATTCCTAAAACGATACAACATCAGACCTTTCCGTGTCGCGAGGCGGCCCCGGGCGGTCGCGGGACCCGATGTGGGCTCAGGTGGGTCGCGTTAGAGTGCATTTTGGGTCGCGGCCGGCGAGGTTTCCGGCGCTGCGAGCTCGTGGAACTTTATGGCGAGCGTGTTTGCTCGACACACTGATCCCGCGATAACCACACCGGGCCCCTCGGCGCTGATAACGCGTTTATTAATATAATATTTATTGTGGCTCGAGGCGCGCCGTGCGCTCGCCGAGTCATTGAACTGGCGAGGAGTGCTGCTAGCGTAGGGAGCGATGACGACGTCGCGCGGGAGACCACGACAACAGCGAGCGATATCTACGGACCTCAGCGCCCCTTCGCGAAGGAGATGGACCCGTCGTTACCGACGCACCGACCGCGACTACGACATCGCTAGAAGCTAGCCGTAAAAGCCCACGCCGTGCGTTCTCGATAGAAAGATATATATCCTACCGCCTGGCGAGTCTACGAACGCATTCAGTCCGTCACGCTGTCCGTTCCATTGCAAATCTACAAAATTTACAAGACTCTTGTACGAGATGCCTTATCTTTGACGCTTGTGAAAGGAAGCCAGATACAATAGCACCTGTTGTAAATAATATCATGATAAAACTAAACTGTAGAAACTTTAAAATGAAAAGCGATACTAATTCTTTACAAAAATATTCGTTTTATATTAATATTATATAAAACGTTTAAATCCTGTGAGGCGTACGAATAACTTAGAATCTCGATTGGCTCTCGACATTATTAAAAAAATGTTTATTGCTCATTCAAATAGGTCAAACTGAATGCATAGGAAAAAACCTCGCACTAGCTGAATACTGAAGACGGACATTAGTTATACAAATGTCGCTCCGGTCAGAGATCGCGGCGGGCCAGCTCCTATAGCAAAAAGCCGAGACGAGTGGTCGGTGCTCGCTTGTTACTTATTATTTAGATAGTTCTTTGTAATGATAGTCCCTTATCTGTCGAACTTCCACTTCGAAAGTCCCGTCTGTTTCGATCCAAGAGAGAAACATAACAAACGTTACTACAAACCTATTCATACTAATATTATGAATACAAAAATTTGTCATATGTTGGTGACACAGTTCCTTTTCCTACGGACAAACCTCTATATGTAACCGATCCCCTCCGACGCCGCAATGACTAGTCAAAGTCATACATCAGCCCTCCACTACGAGTCGCCCTAAGCCGCGGGGGTGCCTCACAGGAGGCACCCTTAGGACGACGTTACCCGACGCTAGTCGAGCTTCTGCGCTCTATTCTTTGCATTTCGTAACCTCGACGATACTTCAGCGCTCGCCCGTCCTGCCCGGTAACGCTGTAAAAGCCGTTAGGGCTAACAGCATAGTCAGTTCGCAAAAAACCTATATGTACCAACGACATAGACATACGAAGTGACCTCTGTATATGTATATAATAAGCTTGCGAATCCTGAGTCGCGACTCAGCAGAGTTAGCAACTCATTCATTGCTCTTTTACAATGAAATTCTGCAATATATATTAGATTTGGACAGAAAGGTTTAAATTAAGTGACAGAAATATGGATATATATTCATGAACGATAAAAATGCCTGGATTTGAGAGGGACTGCGGTTTAATAATGTACATGAAAATGTTTATAAGATTGGCCGCAGACCGAACACATACTTTTACACTTTGAAATGGCGGCCATCGCTATCCGTGAAAAGGCTTTATATCTCGAAGGATATTCTTTATATTCATATTCATGATTTGTACAAGAAGGCGTTACTCCCATATCAGGTACAAAACTTATGCATTATAAATTAAATATATTTAAAATTATACCACAATAACTTTTGTTCATTTCTATGTTAATGTCAAAACCAAAATAACCTGGTGTTTACCAAAAACTTAATAATTAAGAAAACTTCATATTTCCCATAAAAAAATTATTATTAACTTAAAACCGTCAAACTATCAAAATTAAGGTAACTCACGTGGTAATATTTATAATTAATGATTCGTAAACAGCTTGCAATATCGCATTGTACGCGAAAATTTCTTTAAAAAATAGAATATAGTAAGCAATAATTCTAAAAAAAAAACTTTTCAGTAAACATAAATAATCCTCCATACATTATTTATTACATCTCAAAAAGTTAAGGTAGAGTTTTCAATGAAATCTCGCAGATAGGTTGACTTTTTCTGATATTTTTTACCTTTGTCATCAAAATAAGGCGACTAGCACTGAACCTAATATGTGTATAAGATTCGTTTATACACATATTAGGTTCAGTAATTACTGTTCACCTTCTGGTGTTAACTTTTAGCAAACTTTGTTAGCATTGGTATATAACTTCAATTTATTGTTAATTATGCGATGCTCTTTGTTTCCCAATAGTCAATAAATTGATACATTATGAACTTGAATATTCCTTATGAATCACGCTATATATTGAAAAAATTGCACGAAAACCCGCTCACTAATTTATGTTTGTAGTGATAATGTGTTTCAAAATAGAATAATATAATTATGGCGTGTGGGTCTCCATTGTGATGAGTTTACGGTATTTTAATACATACGAGTAGTTTGTACAACAAATAAAACCGTATCAAATCTTTTTATTTTGCACGAAACACAGTATTACAGTTATTTAAATATGCTAATAAATAAAAGAGCAACAAGTTTCGCTAATGAATGGCATGCAAAAGTTAAAATTTTTAAAATATTCATAGAAACTTTTTATTGCAATGAATTTACAGAAAACAATATCAAGTTAAATAAAATATATATATGTCAAATTGATATTGTAAAATATGTCCAGAATATAATAATTATATAATCAGCTGTATTTGACTTACAAATGTTAATGTATTATATTAACATCATTTAAGTTTCCATTCCTTAGTTTAACGTCAGGCCGAGCTGTCAAACATCGCTATGAGTGATAGCATTTGCAATAAGCTCGCCTGTACTTCCTGTTAGTAGAAAGGTCGTCTATAGGCTTTTTTAAGTTTCACACCTAATGTACTTAAATAAATTTAGCTTCATGCGTTTATTGAGAGTTATCGTTACCCGAGTGATAAAATACGTTACAATATAACTATCAGACTCAGTAAGTCGTAAAGACATGAAAAAATAAGGCAGTCAGTATCCTGAGCCCTGAACATACGGAAAACATCACTTTAGTGTTTAATATATTTAATATATTGTTTCTTAACTTCTTTCTAAGGTTAATTGAAATTAAGTTGATTGATAGTAGCCGTACGAAAACGGGACTGTTCTAGCCGTAGCGACAAAACTTGGAAACTTTTAAGTTTCCTTTCGAAAGGCATATTTCGAATAATATCTTGTCCAAAGCCACCTGCGGCGAGATTGCTATACGGCAAAAAGGTAATATTTGTAAGCAATATAAACTCTACATTTAGCAATACATAGATTTACTTTTACCACTTATATTCCTTTATGGCAAAATAAAATTATCATTACTTTTATATCATAAAGATCCACAAAGTAAAGCCTAGTCATATAAAATATTTTTCAATGATGCGATTCTTGGATGCGCGCGGATTGAGTTATAAAAATACACCATAAAGTTGACGAATAAGGTAAAAAAATAATTATATTATATTATAAGACTAGACGTGCAAGCCCGCATAGAAATGCGGGCTTGCACGGCAGTCACATCAGTGTGTCACAAAAAAAATTTCCGAATGAAATTTTTAACATAAAAATGGTTATTACAAGTTAATTTAAGTTAAGAGAAAGAGTCATGCTCTTGCTGACTTTTTTGTAGTATTGTTGCAGATCTACAATTCCTTAGTACATTGCTTGGGTGTATCTCAGTCGGAGGGAGCGGCGCGAGGGCAGCTCCCGGCGAGCGAGCTTTCCAACAGCCGCGCGCCCTCTTCAACGCAATTATAATAAAACGGCATTGTACTATTACCCTAAGGCCTAAACTTTCCGGAAGAATTGCACTGCCGTTTCATTCAGTAGATTTTGTGAAAATCGATCTCTTTTGGGGAATTTGTTATATAAAGGTTATTTATAAAGGTTAAAAAATAAACATTTCAATGATTTATAGAAGTAGGCGTTACTTTGCGGAATTCCATATTACAAGCAATACAACAGAACCAACTACTTTGCTATAATCCGCACGGGTTAAGTGAATGCATGCAAAGCCAATGTGTATGAAGCAGGCAAAATCTACGCACCTTATACATGCAGGACCAGCCACCACATGCACCCCAAGGCGCAATTCACCAGTAACAACGCACACAAAAGCAGCACACACAACCACCACCACAATCTCGACGATCGTTTCGCCCCGAAACCGAAGCATCATCAGGAGGATAGGCTCCACGACAAAAATCGTACTGCGCAGTACGATTTTTGTCGTGGATTCACTTAACCCGTGCGGATTATAGCAAAGTAGTTGGTTCTGTTGTATTGCTTGAAATAAACATTTATACAACGAAATTAGCAGACGAACCTGCAATAAATAAAATTTAAAGAAAATTTAAAGAATTACGCATTTTATTAATTAAAGATGTTAGCTCGGTAGAGCAAGCTTATATTTTTTTTAAATATGTTATTTGCAAAAAATATATATATATTCAAGTAAAAAACTCAACGTAACAAATTAATAGTTATGCTATCCCCGCAAAGACCGACATTGTTCCAAAGAATGTTTACTGCATGAGAATAACATTATATAATAAACTGTCTGACGATATTAAAAAAATACCTTTAAGCCGATTTAAAATGCAACTATTTAATTATCTTTTGGAAAAATGTTATTACGAGTATGATATTAATGAATTTTTAGTTAATTGAAATGTTTGGTAAATTTGATTGACATTTATTTTTTTCTAATTTATGACATCATAAGTTTATTCTAATTAAATTTTTATTGTTTCAAATTTGCACGCCGCTTGTACCAGTTTATGGCCGTGTTTAATTAATTTTTAAAACAATCAATATCCATATTCTGCAAATAAAGATGATTATTATTATTTACTTGAAATACGTCTCAGGTTAAACCTGGTAAAAATATATATTTACGGGTATAACGTCCCAAGTAATTACTTCGGTTTGGTTGGTGTTAGTAGATAGAACGAAAATTCAATTATTATTATTCTTATTATTATTTTTATACATGTTTAGTATTTATGTGTTAGAAAAAGGTATTTAATAATAATAAATCGAATGAATTGCTAATTTAATCGTTCAGTCGGGTAATGCAATATTTATAAGTCAACAATGTCTTGGCTAATTGAGTGGTTTTTTATAGACTTCGTTAACTCAATATAACGGTTCACTTGAATAATTACAAATTCAATTAATTAGAAGAAGAAATTTCTGATATAAAAATTAGTATCACTTCATTATAGATCTGTTACAAGTAATTAAAAAAATAAAAATAGAATCGACCACAGCACAAATAACGCATAGCGGGTCTGCGGTCGATAATGGATGTCGCAATTAACTATACAGAACTACAGTTATTCGCAGAAAGGAGAAGATTGCAATTTGTAAGCGAACTCAACACGTAGAGGTCGGTGCGTACCGAGCGGGTACTCGATGTGATAAGGAACTCCGCTTATATTAGAATTCGACTCGTTCACTCGGTAATCTCGTCAGCGATACAGCCTATCACCCAGGTGAACCCCTCGTTTTCTGTAAGTTCGCATTCAAGAGCCGCGGGTATCGCGCGTACCGCCGCAAGTGAATTTGGCTGAGAGAATACGTTAGTTCAGCAGTCCGATCGATAGACCGTAGAAGAAAACTAAAATCTCACCTTAGTCTCGGGCGGTATAATATATCACAAGTGCACTTTAAAACGTCTCCAGACACCACTGCAGCTCCCGCTGTACTGTGACTGCAGGCAGTCGCGAGCAGCGCCACTCCCGGCTCCGTCGGCGGCCGTGACTCAGCTCGCAGCGCCCGAGCCGACACCGCGTCGATCGTCCCTCCAGCGGGCGCGCGGCGGCCGCGGGAACTCTCCTCGATTTCGTTAAGCGTCCAAATTTTCCGCACCGACGGAAACTTGACGAAAAGCGTGAGCGTCAGCAGTGGGGCGAGCGGCGCGTCGCCTCGCGCACTATCGGCCGCGGCTCGTCCGGGCCGCTGTTATCGGCGCGGGCGGGGCGCGGCGGCGGCGGCGCGCGCCCATTGGTCGCCGGTTTTCACCATTTTCTGCCCTCGCGAGGGCGAGCGGCGGCTGCATTCGACCGTCGCACCGTTTCATTACAAAAACTAGGTTTATAATAATTGTAAGAGTATACAAAAATCATCACCCGTGCTAGATAGCTCACGAAGCTTCTTCGCACTATTCATCATAATACCGATTCAGTCGGACGTGCAGTATTATCTTACACGGATTCCGAAAGCGGAATAGTGGAGTGGATGGGGAACACCCCATCCACTCCACTATTATATTATATGTCCCTCATGATCGTGGTGTTTTATCGTTTATACGTAGTACTCATACATCTGCGATCGTGTATTATTTCTGTCCCTATTGACTATTCTTTTAGGTCCAGTACCTGATTCGGCCCGGTGTCCGCCGCCGACAGCCGGCCTTGAGGCGCTCCCTCAGAGCTCCCGAGGGATACTCCTGTCGCGCGGTCATATTTCTCTACACCAATATTTATTTCCATATTTTACGATAATAATAAATAAAATGTTTCTGATTTGATTTAAAGGTTCTTTTCAATATTTCCTGCTTCACGCACTTCCAAATTGCCCTTCTACACGGTATTAATGTTATTTTTACATTAATTTCAAATATATTGCGAAGTTAACGCAGAAACACACGACTAAACTTTGGTCGTAATCAAGTGGCGCGGGACAGTGTGTTTCACTTTACTTAAAAAGCAGCGCGGAAACGTCATTCGTCGTTAATTTTTAAGTTTATTTACACACTTAAACCTTTTTCATGATTTTTTCTATGTGACAAACACCTTATATAAATCCGGACAGTAGTCTTTGTGTTTATCGCTAACGAACAGACAGACATACGAGGGAGACGTGGCAGGGATGAAGCTGATGCAAATTCGTCAGTATTGTAGTCACGCTTATTAGAAGTCATACTGGTATCTACCGACACGGTCGCTGCTCCCCGCTCGTTCATTCGTTTATTCATTCCTTAGTTAATTTGGAAGACTAATATTTCTACTACTGATAGTATTTTTTTTCTACACACACACAGTCACACTCCGTCCCCAAAGTAAGTTAAACTTAATACTTGTATAATTGTGTTATGGGTGACGGACAACTGGTAGATATATACTTAACAATTTTAAATATATACTTGAAATGCAAATATACACCCTGGCTCGAACAACCAACAAATTGTTTACAGAAAATGTTGGTCGTCGACGGGAATCGAACCCGCGACCCGCGGATCTAGAGGCAGGGTCACTACTCACTACGACAACGGGCCAGTCAATTCTATCAGGTGCGATTCCTTCGACGTTAGTTGGAACAATTTATTGTTTGATTGTTGATTTGTCTGTCAGTTTCCGAAAGTTAATAGGCGAGGAGAAAGATCGACGATGCCAAATTCGAAGGACTCCTTTTGCCATCGGGGGTCGCAGGACGTCGGGAGACGCCGGAGACGTCAGGAGGCGCTGCGGCCGTCACTATCGGCGAGCAATAATTAGAGCGATGATCGATGTCTCAAGTAAGTCGCGATAAGATAGCGGCCGCGGCGCAGTACCGACTTATTGAACGTTTTTTATTGTAATTGTAAAAGTATTATTGTTTTAAACCTGCATTTGCCACATAAATTGGAACATAAAACCTGCGATAGTGGACCAACAAATGTTCGAGTGACTCACGGGACGACATTACTTAAATTCGCTAACGTCCATCGGACGCGTCTTTCTGGGATCTATCTCTGAGAATGTTCACGAACCGGAATGGCCTTAATCCCTAATAAATAATGAAAACCAATGGGTCTGTACAGCCGCGAGCGGCTACTGGGCTCCGGCCGATTGATGGCCAGTCGTCGATAAGAGTGTGCACGTCGATACTACGTCGGCGGACACTGCGCGGGCGGCGGGGCTGGACTGACGAACCACCACCACCACTCAGGGTTAAGGGCGACGTAGTAGTTTATTTTTTTCTCCGAGTAAGGGCCATCGTTCTGCCAACGATCTCACTTCTTCGCAATCGACGCCCGTCTTAATCTACTTTACTTAATTAATTTTTATTCTACTAAATCTAAGATCGATGCCCGTCCATCTTTTGCGATAGACATACACCGGATCGAAACGTAGACCCGCCCTGCGAACGTAGATTAGTGAATATGCCCTGAATTCGGCAGAGAATGTCGGCGGCGAGGCCGGCCCTTATCGAGCGCGCCACTTGACAACGTTTCACCTCGGTATCGCGACATGTGCGACTCCATGATTCAACGCTCTCAGATCGGCTTATCTCGCCTGTCACACTTGTCAATACGAGCTCGGATCGAAAATAGCACTTCGAAGGTAAATATGAGTATTCTAGAGAAAAACAATAATATTAAATTGCAACAGTTTTTTTGACGCGACGCGTGCAACGACGAGCGACAAACGTCTGTGTCAGCAAATGCAGGTTCCGCTGTCGGCGTCGTGCGACTCCACTGAGTAACGTCTAATAATATTCATTTTAAGTCGTTAATAGTTCTTTTCAGTAAGTACCCTACGAGACGAGCACCGCCTACATTCAAAGAGTCCGTTCTGCAATTCGCCGAACTCGCTCGCTTCGTGCGGTTTCATCCAAAACGGTATCGAGTCCGGTATACGGTTTTCTCAATCGGATACTTTCAGTAGCGGGTAATCGAAGTATCGCTTGTGGGACTACGAATATTTTTTTATTACCGTAAAACGTTTTACAGCAACAGCAATTTCGGCTCTTGTATATGAAGTTTAAAGCCTCCGTATTCGGCTCTAGGTGTGGCAACTAAGCTCCTCAATATGTCTAGAGAGCAATCCCAGGGGTGTTATCGGATTAACGTACAGCGTTTTGATAGTTTCTCCTATACGATCGAGCTCGTCGGACCCCGAGATCGCACGCGACGCGAACATAGTCAAGGTTTTAGTGCATTTTGATTCGCATTATTTACTGAGAATATATTGAGGACACTGTCCCGTACACATCGGCATTTAGTTCTCAATAAGACTTCTAACATACGCGTGGTGCTAATAAGCCCTAAGCTCGGTAGGTGGATCGGTCGTTGCTGCAATGCACCGCGGGGCCGCGGGCGGAACGGTATCGAGCTGTTATCAATTTAATACGATTTACGATACTTATCGAGCTATAGATAACGGACAATGAATTATACTAATCGCTTAACGTTATCTACAAAATACCGTATTTATTTCAGTTCAGTAAAGTAAGTACCTATGGATCGTGTCGACACTGAATTTGCTAACGATTTCGTTCATTACTGTAGGTAGACGTCGCGAACGGAAGCTTGCGATGGAAATCAGCTCTCTCGTGGCGTTCCTGAAAATTTAACGTCTCCCTGGCCTCGCCGGGCCTCTCTCCGAGATGGCGAAGGACGGACCCGGGCCTCGGGACCGGCCGGGAGAGGCCGCGCGGCGTCAGGCCCCGGCCGAGGGCAACGACCCCGCACCGCGTGGAGCCCCGTATCGCTACCGACTCCTTAGATATGCAAAACGTTATCTCGTTTATCTTAACTAGTCGTTAATGTGAGATTGCCTATCTTAGAGCTTTGATAATCGTATCGCACAGATACAGTATCTAGCCGAACAGCTGTCGAGCGCCCGCGCCGGCCGGGAGCGGGGCGCGCGGCGGCAGCGCGCCCGAGCAGCGCCGGGACGCGCGCGAGCAGCGAACGGGCGCGGGCGAGCAGCGACGGGTCACGGGCGAGCAGCGCCGGGTCGTCTATGCAAATATTAGTAGGCATAGGTGTGAAGGACGAGTTTTCCCCGCGGCCGCCGCCCCGCGCTCTCCCGGCGAGCCGCTCGCCGTATCTCCTCCGGCCCAGATAGCGCGATACTGCACGCGATACGGGGTAATTATCAGATAGAAGGACCACAGATTTGATTAGGAGAGCGCGTATCTTCACGCCGGCTCATTACCGCCGAGAGACTCTGCCGGGGCCGGTCGCCGGCTGGTCCGGCCGCGCCGCCGGTGCGACCCGTCCGCGGGTTATTGATGGCCGCCGATCGACCTCATCGCGATGTTATCAGTTGTTTTCGTCGAATATTTTCCGTGAAAAGCCAGCAGGGTGCGGGGCGCGGGGCGCGGGGCGCGGGGCGAGGGCGGGCGGCGCGATAAGCCGCCATACTGTTTCAGCGTGCCCCCCGCCCCGCGCGCCGCCCGCCGCCCGCCGGGGCCCGGTACGGCGCGTCACCGCACACGCAATGCTCGTAAGTACCGTAAGTACATTTCAAGTATCGCGGAAACAGTATTTTTTGCCTTCACTCATACCAAAGTCCGAGAATTATTATTCTATATTACCGTCATCTTTGCACTCGCCATCGAATAAAGTAAAAGTTTACCAAGCTCGTACCAGACCAGCACTATGCTGGAATTCATGATATCTCTGTTAAATAAATTTAGTATTAATGTACCTCGGAATCCTCGTCGCATTTAATGTTCTTTCTTTAAGACCGAGTTTGCTAGAAACGAGTAAAATACTTACAATTTCAATTTCAATTTTAATAGTTTAGTCTTTTTTGTTTTTATTATTCTCTAATGTTTATTTTAAGGTTTATAATTGAAGCATTGTAACTAAGAATGATGGGATTTCCTTTAATTGGTACTACATGATTAAATTAAACTTTATGGGGTAAATGTTGGATGATCAATCGTGTAGTGCTATTGAAGATCCGAATAAATAAATAATTCTCTCTATAAATCTGAAATCTACAAGTGTCGCCTCAAAAGGCCCGCGCTGGTGGGTCTTCTCGGTACCTTTTGAGGGTGCCGGGGGACGGGCCTCGAGGCGAACCTCCTTGCCCGGGCCGGTCCTCGCAGGCCTTGCAGGCCTGGTCAGTATTCGGGCCGATTGGCCCAGGTCACCTAGGTGACCTGAGGGAAGTCTGGTTCAGGTGTGGCGGTCTGGGAATAGTAACTCCCAGACCGCTGCGTCAAGTTCGGGTGGTATCATATCCGGTGGGTGTGTCAAAGGTGGTGGTATAGTCAAGTCCGGTGGTGTTGCCCTTGTGCCCGTTGCGTCGTCCTCGTCGTCGTCGTCGTCTTCCGCGTCGGGCCGCGGTGACGGTGATCGCAGGAGCTCGCGAGGCAGGGGAAATCCCTCCGGAGGTCGTGCATGGAGTGGCGCGATGTCGTGAAGGTGCTCGTACGCGCTGTAGTCCGCTCGCGCGAACAGTCGGCGCGCCAAGCGACGAACGAACTCCTCCACGGTCGGCATCTTGGTATCTCGGTGCACGACGTCGTTCCGCACATACCTCGGGGCTCCTACGATCAATCGCAGGCAACGATTCTGCTGGACTTGCAGTCTTCGCCTCTGGTACGCCGAGCAAAGCGCGTACCAGGCGGGTGCCGCATACGTCAAACGCGAGCGGACGTAGGCACCGTAGACCCTCAGCTTGGTGTTGACGGGTAGGTGGGATGTGAACAAGGCGTGGAGCTTGGACCTGGCAGCAGCAGCTTGGCCCACGGCGTGATTCACCATGGGGACCATGCGCAAGCTGCGGTCCAGTTCACACCCCAAGAACCTTACTGTGGTCTTCCACTCTACGTCCTGGCCTCGCAGAGTGAGTTGACGTAGCGGCACGGAGCGGCTGGTCAGCAGAGCGGCCGTCTTCCCGACGTTGACGGACATCCTCCACTTGTCCAGCCATTCCGGCAACAAGTCCAGCAGACGCTGCATGCGGTTGATGGCGACGACTTGCTTGTAGGACGACGCAAAATACGCGCTGTCGTCAGCGTAAAGCGACAACAGCACGTCCTCCACTCCCTCCTGCAGGTGGTCGCGCAGGGTAGGGATGTCATCCGTATACGCCGCGTATAAGCGCGGCGATATACAGCTGCCCTGGGGTACTCCGGCACGGATGGCGCGTGGCTGGGATTCGGCGCCATCCACTGCCACGTAGAAACTACGACCGTGTAGGAACGACGCCAATACTCGCACATAAGCGGGCGGCATGGTGGTCTCGATGATCTTGGCCAGGAGCCCGGCGTGCCACACGCGGTCGAAAGCCTTCTCGATATCGAGGAAGACCCCGACGGTGTAGCGGCCTCGGTTCCGCTCACTGGCCAGATGGTTGATCACCCTCGCCAGCTGGAGCGTCGTCGAGTGGCCGCTGCGGAATCCATGCTGCTCCTCGCGGAGGGGCAGATGGGGCGTGATTCGACGCAGCAGCAGACGCTCAAACAGCTTGGCTATGTGCGAGAGTAGCGTGACCGGTCGGTAGCTCGATGGCAGGCGGCGATCCTTCCCTGGCTTGGGAAGAACAATGATCTTCCCGGTCTTCCACGCCTCTGGGAAGTGGCCGGTGCGGAGTACTCCATTGAACAGGCTCGTGAGCGCTACGAGGCCTGTTGGGGGCAGCAGCATCAACGCGGCGTTGTTGATTCCGTCGGGGCCTGGTGCTTTACGCTTATCAAGGCGCGCAGCAACCGACCGCAGCTCTGACAGGGAGATGAGGTCCCCTCCCCGGAGCGGCGGTGTCGGGCCCGACAAGAACCTCTCCAGTTTGTCCTGGACCGCCGCGTGATGACGGATGACTCGGAGGTTGGAGGTGTTGGGGGCGTTGGGCGTAAAAGTCTCTTCAAGGTGCGCCGCCAGGATCTCAGCACGATCCCTGGCAGCGTAGTTGCGTTTACCGGCAGGCCCGCGCTCGCCCCGAGCCATCCGTTACACCGAACTAGCAGCACGTAGAAGAAAGCCCAATACTAATATCTTCTATACTTATTATAAAACAAAGTCCCTAAAGCTGTCTGTCTACAGACAGAATCGTGTAATCGATTTTCTCAAAATCTACTGAACGGATTTTAGTACGGTTTTTACTAAAACGTAGTACAATTACTCCGAAAGGTTTAGGTTATTAGTACATAACGGTTTTCTGAAAATTGAGTTGAAGAGGTCGTTTTACGACAATTTCTAGTGGGGGTAGTAATAAACCCGTTTCGATTGTAGTTTAGAGGGAGGAATAGGTATAAAACGCGGTGTAAGATATCAAAGAGCCAGCCTCCTGCCGAGACTCGAACAGTCGTTCGAGTCATAACATGCTAAGATAACATGCTAAATACTCAATTAACTTACTCAATTAAAATACTCAATTTCAAGCGGGCGAAGCCGCACGTATTGCTAGTATAATATAAATAATATATGAAAAGTAAGTGAGTAATAAAGTTGTTACAATGTCACTGCCGGGAAAAGGCTTCGTGTGTCCGTTTTCGAAGAGAAGGCGAGAAGCTAAGACCCACCACGCTATTCCAATGCGGATCGGTAGGTTCCACATATCCATCTCAAAATTCTCCAGAAATATGCAGGTTTCCACACGATGTTTCCCTTCACTGAAAAGCATGTGATAAATTGCTCCTTTTTGCCTGTATATGATTATTATTGTCTAAATTATATGAGATGTTTCAAAAACTATTTTCCCCATGACTATCTCGACAGTCCGACGGCGGCCGGCCTCCGACCAGCCTACCATGAACTCTTATTGCGACTGAATTGAAGACGTAAACTAAATTTTTTTGCTTTTTCATACCATGATGTCTTAAAGACGCACACTTTAAGTCGTTGCCGAATGAGCGTTCGGAATGCGTCCTAAGAACATGTGAGTAAAACAGACAGAGTTATGTATAGTTTATATAACATTGTCCTTTTCAACCATTTCATGGTACGAAAAGAAAGCAGTTGGCTTTAGGTACTGATTTTGAATTGAATCGTTATCTAAAAGTTCATGGTAGGCCTACAGTAGTAGGCTGTAATTGGATTTTTTTTCCGAATATGAAATAGTACATACTATATTATTTTCAAAGCATCGAGATAATCTCTATTGGTAAGAATGGCTCATATGGAAAAATAATGTTCCTTAAACCCACACGGACTATTTACGTAGTGAAACGACGTGAGCGCGCTCGTGAGAAGTCGAAGGCAATAATCAAACGTAACGTAAGTTCTATAACTATCTTTTTCGTACGAAAAAATATCTATAAATCAGAGGGGGTTTGATGAAGACCATAATCATATGAGCAAAGCTTAGAATATCATTTCTGAACTTAGGTAATCTTATAAAAATTCTTTATATAAAATTTTACACTTAACTCAACTCGCCTACATAAACGTAAAGCATGCAACACACAGTAGAGGTTTATATATTTAAGGTACAAAATCAATCCAGCTTCATACGAAACGGCAGATTAAGATATACCACGTAGTCGCTGGTCTTCTCCGCAAAAGGAACATTCCAGACCAATAGTAGGTTCATTGGAATCCGAGCCAGCTTTTACTTCTCAAAGTTATAAAGAAAAAAAAAATACGCATTTATACAAATTAGGCGTTACTTTGCGGACGTCTATAATACAAAAGTATGTATATGATACTTTTGCTAAAATGCGTGATAGAGCAAATAGAAAATATATGTAATGTTAAATGTAGACTATCCGCTTCCATAGCTGATGCATGCAGGATTCGCAAAAGCTCGTGCACCACCACAATACACAATTTGCGATTTAGTCGTTGAAATCCGCAAGTAACCGTGCGTCGGCGCGTCGGCCGCTGACTCGCGAGCTGCGAGCCGACTTCCTGTACCTTGTGGACTTTTCGAGAACGTGCCGTCAGTTAAACTGAAAGCCAGACAGTTGTTTTATGGTCATGGCTCGTACCAGTGTTTGTAAAACGTGCCGTTGTTTGATGAGTGCTATGAATAAGTTCCTGTACACGAGACACAGTTCGTTGCAGTTTTCTGGAAAACAATTTCTTTACTTTTTTCATACAGTCTACGACATTGTAATAGTCGGTATAGTAAAAAAACATAAAATAGTATAAAGCCTTTTATTTTTACGTTGTTTGACGATGTAAAAAGAAAAGAACCTAAGAACGTAAAAAATTTAGAAAGCGCTTACATAAATTCCTTCCTCTTAAAACTAAAATTATGCTTGCTTTAGATCTTTATTGCTGCCTATATCGGATTTTGAAGATGTTGTTTTTTTGGATCTTACAGAAGAACTGTTGGCTAAGCTCGAACGTCTTCAGAATGTAGCTAAGTAAGTTTGACCACATCACTGAGTTCCGACAAAAATTAAATTGGCTTCCTATCCGAAATTTACATATTCTATCACTTCTTTATAAAGTACTCTTTAATCCTTTAATCCCAATATATCTTAAAGAGCGTTTCAACTTCTTGGCGGATGTTGGATGTGGCCGGCTAAGATCTATAAATACGTTAGATCTTGCCTTCCCTAAATGCTCCTCACTGATTCACTCCAGAGCATTTAACTTTCAAGGTGTAAAGCTGTGGAATGATGAACCGGTATCGATCCGCAAATCTCCTTCCCTATCTGCATTTAAATCACAGACTGGTAAATATTTACCTCAAGTTTTATAATTTAAATTAAATTTAGTAGCATCTACATCATCCATCTACCTATGTTACCAAAAATTAATTATTTATATTTATAATGCATCATTGTTCAACATTAATCTGTGTGTTTCGTAATTTTTCTTTTTCTTCCTTCCTTGACCTTTAACCTTGAAAGACCTTTTATTTCTGTTACTGACAGTTGACTGAAGAGATCCCTTTTATGGATGAGTCCGCCTCTGTACATATGCTATTTTATTTTCTTTTTACTTCTTTCTTTTTTATATTATTCTGTATGTGCAATAAAGAAAGAAATAACAACCACTCACACTAGTAAGGTCTTGCCTCGAAGCAAATAAAGTTACTAACTAAAATAGTTAAAGATTTAGCTTATTATCTACAATAAATTGACGGAACTTTTTATTAAATGGGTCCTAGTAGGTAACTACCATCAACGGGTACTTGTATGTTGCTAGGAAGGTGAATTCCAAGTGGGAGAATTTCGTGCAAAGTATATTTGGGCTTAGGATAAATTTACTATTATTCATATAACATTTTTTTTGTATATTTTTTATCTTAAGTGCAAATATCATCTACTCGTGGTACATAATTTTTCCTTTTTTTCTTTCCTTCATTATCCTTTTTTTCTTTCTTATCCTTTTATTATTCGTACCTCACTGCTCCTTTTACTTCTGTCTCTCCAATGTGGTCTGAAGAGATCCCTCTTCGGTACACGTGCTATTTTTTTCATAATTCAAATTCAAATTCAAATTCAAAATATTCTTTATTCAAGTAAACTTGTAAACAAGTGCTTTTGAATCGTCAACTTTACTGCTGGTTCGGAAAGCTGTTCCTACCGAGAAGAGCCAGCAAGAAACTCGGCGGTTGCCTTTTTTAAAATATAAATCTTAGAACTAGTTACATTTATTTATTACTGTCTTGTACAGGGTAGAGGTTCACCTATATCCACACATCCTTATCATCTAAGTAATCTTCAACAGTATAGTAGGCTTTCTGTATTAGCCTCTTTTTAACAGTGTTTTTGAACTGCTGTAATGGCATGACCGAAATTGATTTCGGAATTTTATTATAGAATCTAGTACCCAAACCCACAAACGATTTACGTACTTTTGCTAGGCGCAAAGCAGGAGCCTCAAGCTTATGTCGGCTCCTACTTTGTCTATTATATACATCACCTATCGTTTTATAATTCTTTATATTTTTATGTAAAAAAATTACACTATTCAAAATATATTGTGAAACAATATATGTATATCTATACTTGTTATAAAACAAAGTCCCAAAAAGCTGTCTGTTTTATTATTATGTAAAGTGTGTCGAAGAGATCGCGCAGTTGTTAAAAAACTTGCTTAATGGGAGGTTTAGTCGCGTGCGCTGCGTAAACCAGAGATATGCTAAAGTAATGTACTAGAGAATTGTAGATCTACAAAAATACTACAAAAAAATCCGCGGTAGCATGTCTCTATCTCTCATAGTTAATTCACAATAACTACTTTTATGTTCAAAAGTTTCGTAAATCACTGAAATCCACGCGGGCGAAGCCGTTGTTGGCACAGCTAGTGTACACTCAATAAATGAATAAATAAAATAAATTAATAACATAAGTAATTGAAGATTATATAAATTAAATTAAGATGGATATAAGCTTTTATTTTTGACATAATTGATTGTTGTAAAGTACATTAATAAGATTTTAAGTTAGATTTCTGTCATGTTGAATCGTCAATCACCATAAATAGCAATAATAGTATAAGGACATCTGCAACGCAGGTTTCTTTTGGATATTTAACAAATATTTATTAAATTTAACTAATCGTGAATGGTATTCATGTTGTACGTATAGATACCGGCGATAGACGTGGCGTTTATATTGGGTTACCCTGACTCGGTTAGAAACCAGGATTTCGCGAGTTAACTCCGAGAGATGAGCTGACGACTAAGGACCCCGGATGGGATCGATCGGGCTAACCCGATACTACCGACATCATGCCGGATTATATACATTAAACAAGTCGGGCCTGTGCTAAAGAAAAATACATCCAAGGACGCTGCCTCGTGTTATATCAGTTACTGATAAACGTTGGGATTTACGTGTAGGCTTATCGCACTGTTTCATATAGCACAGGCTCCTGTTCCGTTATTATAACTCTAGCCCTTCCAGTACATTTCCACTAATTTGGAATCACTTTATGTAATAGTCTCGCGTGCGATGCTTGAACGTTTCCCTTTGTTGTGCCCAAGAACAGGCACTGCATTAATTTCTTTATTTATATCACGAGGGGCGCCCGTACGCAATCAGTACCGTGATTGATTCTATACGAAGTTATATTTATTTTCACCCATAACCACGTTCATTTGTATTATTATTATAAATACGATAGTCTATCTGTCTGTCTGATACGGTTACACGTCTAGTCTGCGGTAGCATCAGTGATAAATTTCGGCAATCACAATTCAAGTTGCTTACCCGTATGTACCGAATTAACGTACAGGATAATAAAAATACTGTTTTTCCTTTGGGAATCTGTGTACAATAGAGTCGCGCAAACAAAGTCGCGGTCTCAGGTTGTAGTCCATAAGTTAATATCAACACTCGAGGAACATATTATGCATTGTTGTATATCTGTATGACACATTTTGTGAATTTATTATCTCTTGTCTGTGTCTTTTTCTTGTTCGCAATCAACACAGATGGTGGGGTTTACCCTTTTACTTCTTAAATATATTCGATTGATGCCTTATGATTTTTTCATGATTCAAACGTGCGTATAAATAGCTTACTTGAATAAAGAATTTTTTGATTTGAATTGAATTGATTTCGTGGTGATTTGTAGTGCATGCATTTTGCGAAACATGCATGCATAGGTATCGGAACGGATAAACTCGACTTTTTTGCATACATTCTCTCTATACGCGGATTATAACAAAATAATTATTTTTTATTTTTTCCCGATTTGTAAATCTACTTATTCGTAACGAGTGATGACATTAATAATAATATATCGAATTTAAACGACTAAACTATATACCTAGAGCCAGTCTGGGATAATTCGATATATAAATATGTCGTTTGCAATAAATAATATGAATTTGAAAAAGGCCTAAACGATCGGATGGATGTTGTCGGTTCAGATGTGTGCTCGAGATAAACACCGGCGCTTATCGCGGCCGATAGCGGGCGGCACAGATCGTAATCTGCCGACGGCTGATAGCGAGCGGTGGAGGTTCACAGATAGTGTCACCACCGGCACGTGGTGGTGACGAGTGGGGACGACGGCCCGCGGCCACCACCGTGCTGGACACGGACCAACTGACAAAGATGGCGTCTCGTCAAACTATCGAGAGAATTGATTATACATTAGTTAAATAAGAGTTAATGGAGCCGTTGAATGTTAATCGCTTTTGACGGCAATCAACTTAGTTAGGTTAAAACGAAAAAATTAACTTGAATACGACACGCGCCTGCGGCCCCTGCTTTGCGACTTACAAATTTACGAAAATCGTTCACGAGATTTCTATAATAAAATTATACAGTCACTTGTACCGTTGTCATTACAGCAATTTAAAAATATTATTTTATTATAGTTTGAGTCCACTATACTATCGAGAATTATATAAATCATAAAAATGTATGAACTTAACTACTGTCCGACCTTTCAAAGACAAAACAGCAATGACAAAATGTCACTATAAGAATTATTTATTTATTTATTTATTTATTTATTCGGATCTTTAACAGCATTACACGATAAATCATTAAACGTATATCCCATATAGTTTTAAATTAAATATATAATACCAATTATAGAAGAACACATCATTCTTAGTTACAAAGTCACAAATTATAAAGCTAAAAATAAACACTAGAGAATAATGAACATAGAAAAAAAGGAGAAAACAACAACATTAAGGCTCAACTATTATAACTATGAAATTAAAGTTATGACTTGAAAATATCAGCCGCCGGATTGCTCACTCGGTCTTCTCGGTAGATGCAATTTTCCGAACGAACATTCAAAGCATTCGTTTCTTTGAGTAAAGAAAAATTCCGGCGTAGAAAGGTTAGCGCGTATAGACCGATAAACTTCTAACTTATAATCTACCTAGCACCAGGTCTTTTTTACATGAGCGAGCCATCAATTTAAAGTTTTTATTAGGAAATATTAATACACGTATAATTTGGTTCCACAGACTTCATCTTTATTGACGATTGACGTGTTTGACATTAAAATTCTTTGTGATACTATTTGTATATAACATTACGATGGAGTAAAAAATATTTGAAGACGTAAATATAAAAGAGGCATATCATTATTTAGCTCGAACAACTTATATGTCAGAATATAAATTTTCAAAAATGGTGGACCTCCGGTCCGCAGATTGAGTCGATAAATGAACCGCCATTATATACACTCTAAATGTCACCCTCGCGGTGATCTCATATTGAATTAATATAATATGAGTACAGGGGAACGGAAACCACGCCTCCGCCGGGACGAACGACGACCCGCCTCGACGAATAGCCTGCTACAGGCATATTGTATCGCAGCCACTATTTAACTTTATATATATAATATACCATAAATATATAACATATAAATCAGGCTAGTAGTGAACGGCGAACGGTCTCAACTTAAATAATAAATAAATAAATATATTGGACATTTACACACACGGTCGTCCGTCCCCAAAGTTAGTAATTTAATACTTGTGTTATGGGTGACGGACAACCGATAGATATACTACATATATAAGTTTAAATACATACTTAAATACAAATACACACCCAGGCTCGAAGAACCAACAATTTGTTTATAGAAAATGTTGGCCCTCGGCGGGAATCGAACCCGCGACCCGCGGAGCTGAAGGCAGGGTCACTACCCACAGCGCCAACGGGCCAGTTAAACCTTGATCGTGGAGCGCACGATCATCTGCTATGACATCGCGCTGCGATTAGCTGCGAGTTACCGCTAGCCGTCAAGTTTTACCGAGGTCTCACTTACTGCAATTAAAAAGTAACTACAAATAAATATAACAATCACGCGAACCAAGCCACGGTTACAAGTAATATACTATAAATATAATGTGTATGATTATAATATTTTAGTCTGTTGGCTGCAACCGTGACCGTGACGACACCCCGCGACCGCCGCGACGGCCCCGGCGGCTCGTTTGACGCTCTATGTGTGCCCCACTACTGAGAACATCAACTGCTAGATGTCACTGGCGGAATGCTTTCATCCAACTTGCGCCGAGGCAGGCTTGCCATGAACTCAATTGAAGACGTAAACGACGACCGCGAACCGCTTTCTTTTCGTACCATGAAGTGTGAATTGCATTGGGGTCGATGTTTGAGAAGGATAACGCTATATGAACTATAGATAACTCTGTCTCTTTTACTTACATGTTATTAGGACGAATTCCGAACGGTCATTCGGCAACGACTTAAAGTGTGCGTCTTTAAACGTCATGGTATGAAAAATTAAAACAATTTCCCGCGGTCCAGGCGGCGGTCAATATATGTATGTTTAGCGTATATTGTCATAGAAGCAGGCCTCTGGTGGCACCTCCGCCCTGGTGGCAGCGATCTTCCACTCGACAGTAGGGCCCGCGGACAGCACGCGCAGGGAGCAGTGCGATGGGCAGTGCGAGTCCGAACACGAGCTCTTGACGTTACCCGAACGACGCGCGAGCCTTCGAGCCGACGTTACATATTCATTCTCACCGACGACGCCCTCCGTTCTTTGTCAACATCAGTGTTAGCTCTGATCCTCAGAGCTCTGAGGATGTCTGAGGATACGCTAGTTTCTAATACTATACCGTTTTTTAAAAAGCATTTATACTATGTTTTTTGAGAGCTATGAAAAGGTTTCGGTTCTGTAGCGAAAACCTTTGCGATGTGTTCACCCGACATACTGAGGAGCGTCGAGTTTGCGTTGAGATAACAAAGTTTTTTTCACCTGCAGAGCTCGAACCGGGTCGGGTCGCGGGTCGCCGTTCAAATTTAAGTTTCATTTACAATAAAACTTTATGAAAATTCTAAGATTTATTATTAAAATTAAATTAATAAAATGAAATAAAATTCTAAGCCTGTTTTTCAACAATTGAGAAAAATAATGTTTCTAGCAAGAATTGTTAAAATTAATTAAATTAAAACTAATTTTACGAAATATGTGTATCGAATGATCCTTTCCTATTCCTAAAATATGTAAGACTGGAAATTATCACAATTAATGGAAAATCATAATCGCTTCCTGGCTGCTACTTCACACGCTGAGCGTTTATTCTTTTTATATTGGTCTAAACGGACTTTTCTCAGAGCACCGTTGGAATACCAGAAAACCATTAGGTTGTAATTACGAGAATTCCTTCGCAATAACAATAGGTCCCCGGCTCGGTGACGTCACCGCCCTCTGCCGACGCCGGTTAAAGTGCAACTGTAGTGAATAGTGGGTCGGAATGTTTACTGGTCGAGTGACGTTTGTTGGAGTTACAGTTACAAAACAAACATTAGTCATGGATATAATAAACATACAAATGTTCGAAAACAATCGTTTCAATATTCTGCCAATTCAATATACTTTAAACACACTTGAGTTTAACTAATTTATACCAATAGGCGTTACTTTGCGGAGATCCATAATACGAAAGTAATGGTAAAATTATTTTGCTATAATCCGCGATAAAGTAAATAGGAAATATATATAATGCTAAATGTAGAGTGGACTATTCGTTTTCATACCTGAAGCATGCAGCAACCTCCACCACCGCCACTACAGTACAGAAGCACTACACACGTTCACTATCACAAACTGAACACTCGTTTCGCCCCGCAAGCGTACATCATCGGGAGCTAAACTCCACAACAAAATGGCAAAGTGAAGCATTACCCAAAGAAACATAGTTAAACTAATCGGTTAACAGACACTAACACTGAGTGTTCCTAACTAAGCCGAGACTGCAACCACCGTCTCGTGCTGCTGTTCGTAGTGCTCAACTAAAAGGCTTCTCGGCTGTTGTATAAACCTAGCCGTCTCATTTAAGGAGTGCAAAATGCACATAATGTAAAGACATAACGTAATATCTGAACAACCGTAATAAAAATGAAAACAAGTCGCAAATTACATCTGGCTGGTATTCTTTTCTAAGTGGTAAACACGAAAACATTAGAATAATTATTTTAAAAACTTATCTGGGTAGTTCGGAATTATAAAAATTAAGTGCTCTCCGCCATAGTTTAGCTGCATTCAGGAATAGTTTTCAGTACGGCGCAACCAGGTGTTGGAATATTGTTCCATCTCCTACAAGAGATTGCCAACTAAATACTCGTATCATGATTGGTATCAGTTATTTATTTATTTCATAGAAATTATAGAAAAGTTATATTATTATTGCTTATTTCTCGGAAAAGGAGAGGTTATTATCCCAGGATAAAATCAAAAAGCAGTTTCATACGACAGTATAGCAGTATAATAAATAGCCTGAAATTATATAAAATAATAAATACCTCAACTAAACTCAAAAACCTTGCGTGCTATAAAATTAAAGCAATCTAAAAAACATGATAAAAAATCTAAACTATGACGATGTAGAAAAGTCGTAAGTGATGGTAACATAACCACATGTAAACAGAGATATCACTTTGCATACATTCACGAGCACACACACACACACGCACGTATCGTCAGATCTTCACTAACTCACACACACTTTTTGGTTTTGGAGGATAATGATTCTGTAAAAAAAGTATAAAAATTTATGATTGTAAATTCTTTCAGTAGGTATTTTATGACGACCATATTTTTCCTTTAGGCTTATTCAATAAATAAGAAGCAATTTTCCAAAAGTCAACCCATTCAATAACTCAACACATATTGACAGCGACAATGTTTTTTTTTATTATCGAGCAACTATATGAAGGAGGTTGTGTGCTTCTGTCTGTCGGCTAGTGCTAGGTCAGAAGCCAGGGCTACATTGGAGTGTATCGATTAAATGGTTATGCAACAAAGAATTTACTTATTTAAGTAAATGTAAGCTCAAAAATTTTTTGCTGCAGACGCAAAAGGGATATGAAAATTATACGGCTGAAATTGTTTTGTTATTTTCTGTTTCTTGTTATTTCATTGTTTTAAATTCCAGTTTGGTGCAGTCTAACATTTCCTAAAACATACATAAGAATCAGCAATGAAACTTTAAGAAAGCAAGTACAATATTTACCCACCCGTAGCCCGCGGCGAGCCGCCGGTGGGCGTGCCCTCGTCGTATACACTTTATTTCGGGGAAAATAATTAACGTATGGGACCCTGCGACTATAGTAACAGAATAATCGTTTTACAGTCGGACTGGTGGCTCGGCCGCCAGCGACTGCTGAACCTTCCTGCACCTCCGGCCCCACCACCGTCTCTGAGTCAGGGGTCGGGTCTTCCTGACTTGCTCGCGGTACGGGTACTTTTTTTACAACACATATATCAATTACTTCAAGAACATTATCATCCTCCTGCCCTTATCCCACTTTGAATGGGGTCGGCACGACATGTTACAAGCATGTTGTCACATGACCTGACTACGTATTTCACGACCGACCGCCTGCCTGACGTCAAATTACCTTAGTCGTATTTTACAACATCTCGGTAAGATATAATATGAGGGTATTCTATTCTACTCAGCCGGATACCACACGACGGAAATTACTTTAAGAACAATAAACATTAAAAACCCTGAGATAGGGATTATCGTGAGGAATGTATCCCCAAAACCTTAATTTAAGGAATGGCTCGTGTAAATGTAGTTAGTCTCTGTATTGTGTGGTTACTTTAGTCAAGTTTGTATTAAGATAACTAATGGTTAATGACTGTCAGGTCAGTAATGTAAGATACACATAACTTCTAAATTTTCGTTGTATTATTTACGTGTTAAAAATATGAAAAGTGGAATAAACGATTGAATGAAAATGTGGAAAAGCATATTTTTACAAATTCTACATATCAGTACGTTCTACATTTAGCATTACATTTATTTCGTCTTACCGCGGCCTCCGGCAGAATAATATTTTATAATAGTTACTATAAGAGAACTATTTTGCTATAAACCGCGCGGGTTAAGCGAATGCATGACGCCTCCACCAGCAACAATGCACACAAGCAGCAGACACAACCACCACCACAATCTCTACGATCGTTTCGCCCCGAAACCGAAGCATCATCAGGAGGATAGGCTCCACGACAAAATCGCAATACATTACGATCGTCGAGATTTTGGTGGTGGTTGTGTGTACTGCTTGTGTGCATTGTTGCTGGTGGAGGCGTCTTGGGATGCATGTGGTGACTTGCCCTGCATGTGTAAGGTACGTGAATTTTGCCTTCTTCATACACATTGGCTTTGCATGCATTCGCTTAACCCGTGCGGATTATAGCAGGGTAGTTCTGTTATAGTATTTGTAACATAATAAGGAATTCCACAAAGTAACGCTTGTTTCTATAAATCATTTATAATAGTTACATTTCTTTTATGGAACTCCCCAAGATAACGCTTACTAAGGGGTAAAATGGCTAACCTGGCACGCACTACGACGCACGTACGGACATGTACGCAATATGAAAATCTGATCTGAAACTATCCGTGACGTTCCTTATGAGCTACTAGCGGGTGTCAGACACCGCGAGGAGCCGCCTCGGCCGAGCGCGGGCCGCTCGGAATGAAACACGGCAACCAATTATAAGTTCGTTTAATAAAAGTGTACTTTTTGTGCTTATCACTTAATATATTTACATACAAACGTGCCTCCGGACACTTACAATAATATTCATTTAAATCCATTTATATAACTATAATTTTAAACTTTAACATTGTAAAATATTTCTCTATCAGAAACACGTTCACTCGCCGCTGCCGCCGCCCGTGGCCCCCGTGGCCCCTTGGTCCCCGGGGCCCCTGGAGCCCCCGGGGCCGCCGCGACAAACTTAATTCGGGCTTAACATTAGAGAGGTATCAGATCTATCGCCGAGCGCCGCGGGGCGTCATGCGGACGTCGCGCGGACGTCGTGGGGAAGCGGTGCGGACGTCGACCGCAGCGGCAGCACGAGAAGCCCGCCACGAGTCAGTCAGCGAGCGGGTCGCGAGGTGTCACGGTCCACGCACGCAAAAGGCACTAAACGTACACCCCGCTCCTAGCGACAGTTCACGCATCGCCCTCTACGAGTATGTACCGAGGCGAGGATCGCGCGCTCTCATTTGTTCTTTTATAAATTACTAGACACGTGATACCGGGCGTTCGTACGTTCATTACCTCTGCGATGGTCGGACGACACTCTCGTATCGTGTCCGACTGCGGTGCGGTGCGATCCGCGGCCGACGCCGCCGCAGGACGTACGGATTCGTGGAATGTATTCGAAGTGATGGAGTTCGCGTCGAGGCCGCGTCCGGGTGGCGGCGTGGCGCTCGGCAGTCTTAGTATAAACGTAGGTACGAAACTATTTGGTAACAGCGAGTGGCGCCGGGCCCCCGGCTCGGGCCCCCGCAGGGCCCGCCGGCCGGTCCGGGCGCCCTATTTGGTCAACTAGCGTGCCGCCGCCGGCCATTATCTAAGCTTACACGATTGAGATTCTTATAGTACGCGGGTCCGCGGCCGGCCTCCCCCGCCCCCCGCCACGCTCAGCTGCCCAGCGAGACCACGGTGGGCCGCTCGAGGCGCTCGGCCGGCTCCGCGCGCCGGTACTCCTCCTCGTAGTAGGACTGCGAGTGCGCGTGCGCCGGCGGCGGCTCCTCCAGCTTCACGGCGGCGTGCGGCTGCTGCTGCTGCTGTTGCTGCTGCTGGTGCTGCTGGTGCTGCTGATGCTGCTGTTGCTGCTGCTGCTGGTGGTGGTGCACGTAGTAACCGAAGGAGAGCGGCGAGCGCACCACGCACGTGGTGCTGGCCTTGCCGGTCTCCACTGCGAACGGGAAACGAGCGTCATTACGGCTGAAGACTGGAATAAATTGGATACCGATTTAATTATTATTCAATCTGTTCTTTACAGCGACAGAATTCTTGGATTATGCTATGGATATGTAATCTGCCAGTAAGAGTTGGAACGGCACGGCTACGCACGACTTCTTTAGCCAAACGCATCCCCGATCCGAGACCCCGAGCCCACTTTCTTAGCGATACTCACACTCCAGTTTGATGGTGTTAACTTTATTCTTCAGATTCGTGGCATTCTTTGGTTTCCGCTTCCTCGTCTGGAAAGAAAATAGTATCGGTCATTAATATGCGATTCTCGTCGATACGTTCGTAAGGATCATTGTCGGAACCGTCTCGTCCCATCGTGTCCTCGACGTCCTCGCCCTCGCCGATATATACATATCGAGTATAGATTCGATATAGCAAGCTGATATGCAACAAGTTCACTCTGTGACCTATTTTCGTTCGTGTTCCGTTTCGTCCGACTCTGACAGATCGCCCGCCGAGCCACGCCCGGGGACCGCTCCGGCCCCGGAGCGGGCGGGGGCCGCGGCTAGCTCGCGAACCTCACGAGCCTATCTTTAAAGTACAACAGCGTGGTGGTGGTAGCCACCGGCAGTCGCGAGAGCTGAAAAGAACTATTCGGGATTCTATCGACCCTTTCGCGCCCTGTTTGTTTTTCATTACCGGTTAGTGTAATTATTGTCGCTCGCCGGCGCTCACCTGGATGGAGTCCTTCTTCATGGCCATGGGCCGGTTGATGCCGTGCAGCTTGTAGTACAGCCCGCACGCGTTGCACACGTTCTCGCCCTGCGCGTTGCGGCGCCACAGCGAGGTGGTGCCCGTCTGGCAGTTGCTGCACAGCACGCCGGGCCGCTTGCTGCCCATCTGCGGGGGGCGGCGGTTAGAGCGGGCCGGGGGCCGGGCCGGCCGGGCGAGCGGGGGGCGAGCGGGGGGCGATCGCTGAATGATTAGCTTGAAAGGCATATTTCACAGCAGCGGTTAGAATGGTAGATGAAGGTTAGTAGGTTACTGCGGAAGCGATGCGGGTCAGTAAGCGAATAGAATGAATACGAAAAATGGGTTCGATGGGGATCTGATCGGGGCCGAGGACGGGGTCGGGGTCGGGGTCTGGGTCGGGGCCGGGGACGGTCGGGGCGCACGTACCCCTTTCTTCTGTTTGTTGTAGTCGGGGGGGGTGGCGGCGAGGAGCGCGGGCGCGGGCGCGGGGAGCGCGTGCGCGGCGACGCCGTTAAACAGGAAGCCCTTGTAGAGATCCGCGCCCGGCGGGGCCCCCTCCGCGGCCACTGCAACAACACCAGGCGTCAGACGGACGGCCCGCGGACGCTCGGGCGCGGATGTCTGCTCGGGCGGGGCGGGACGGGCGGGCGGTACGGGGTGCGCGGGGGCGGGGCCAACCGGAGCGGTGCGTACGTCGGGGGCGGGCGCGGGCGCCGCGAGCCGCTGACGTACCGGCCGCCGCGGCTGCTTCAGCGGCCGGTTCATGCCGTTCATCTTGTTGTAGAGGCCGCACGCGTTGCACAGGTAGTGGCCGGTGCCGTCGCGGCGCCACAGCGGGGTGTGGATGGCGCCGCAGTTCACGCACTCGCGGCCCTCCGTGAAAAACTCCGCCATCTCGACTGCGCAACACACCATCAGCTGGCACCGCCTCGCCCCGACCGGCCCCGAGCATACCGTACGCGGCGGCCGCCTCGCCGCCCCGAGCGCGCCGCGGGACGCGTTTTACGGCGCGACGATCGAATCCCCGGTGACGAGAACCGCCCCGCCCGGAGCCGGAGCGCGCGGTCCTGGGCGCGCGGTCCCGGGCGCGCGGTCCCGAACTCGCGGTCCCGGGGCGCGCTTATCGCGGCCGCGGCCGGTGCGCGGCGGTGTCGCGTTACGGCCATGTGTCGCGCCTATCGTCGGTGTCATCGGTCCGTCGCCGGCACGTGTGTCGGAATCGCGGCGCTCGAATTATCGACAACCGGATTCAAATAGATATGTAGTTTTTTTATATTTTAACATTGATTCGTTTTTATTTAATTTAAGATAAATTTCGTCACGATTACCGAATCCTAGCCTTCACAGTACACAGTTATATTCGTGCAGAGCGAAGTGCGCTCGCAGCTCTCCAGCCCCGGGAATCGTCGTGAATTCGTGTCGTACACGACGACGTGTCGTGTTGATGCGGTATCAACAATAGATAGCAGCAATCGCTCAATTTAAAACGAGTAACAGTGAAGACGGTCGGAACATCGGGATCGTTCGACCGGCCGGCCGGACACAGTTTGTATTAAACTATTGTAATGACAAACGGAAGACGCAGTTCGCCGGCCGCGGGCGCGGGCGCTGGCGTGCTGCGGGGAGTGACAGCTTTATAGCCTCACACTTCGGTTGCAAAAAACGACGCGGCCGACCTTTCAAAGAAAACCCATTAACCATTTAATGGGCCGCTAAAGTGAAATAAATCGACTCGCTATCCGTCCCCGAGGACTGACGAAGGTTCGAGTGGCGCGGCTTATCGATGCGGGCGCGGCGCGGGGCGGGGCGGGAGGGGCGCGGGCCGGGCCCGGTCCGGTGCCGGTTCGAGTCCGATCGCTACCGGCGAGGCGGCCGATGCCGAAACTGGGGACGGTATGCTCGAGGGTGGCGTCCTTTCGAGCACGAGCGCTCGCGTCAGAAAATAATGCATTAAAAAAACAGTCACAACGGAATAATTAAAATATATTATTACAGTTTCTATGAGTGTCCAAAGGAATAACATTACTCTTACAATGCTCACCTGACGCACGGAGTCCTTTAAAGATATATTTAATGAAAATCTAACCCCTCGTTATTGAGGTTTCCATATCGTGACCGATCGACGACCACGAGTAGCCACGGGTAAAACGCAAAATGAATTTTTTCCAAATTAATAAAAAGTAATAGTAGAAGCGAGCCCACTCACTGGCCGAGAGGCTGGCCGAGGCCGGCAGCTGCGCGCGCCGCCCGCCCTCCAGGCTCCACACCTCCTGCAACAGAGCGACGATGACGGTCGGTCCTCTCTCACAATAATAGTCTCTCTGTATTTTATGGTGTCGCAACTTCGGCACGAACGGAACACGATCGGTTGACACCTAATAATATACGTGTATCGGACCGTCCGGGCCGGCTGAGGTCGTACCGCACGTCCGGCGCGCGAACTCTGTCGGCTACTATTAGGAATCTCAGAAACGACTATTCATCGGGGAAACCTTTAGGTGGCGAGGCCGTCGTCGTGCAGTACCAGCACTCGGCCCTGAGTCGTGGTGGAGTTGCGTTTTTCTCGTTCCATCCGTTCTATATCGGTCGAGAGAGAGTCTCGCGGACAGTTAACGTACGGTAAAAAACGGTACCAGACCGAGCGGACTGATTTTTGTTATTTCGAGCCGTTCCGCTCGCGGCGCGACCCTGACTAGCGAGAGGGCCCTCGGCACTCACGGGCTGCGCGTAGCCGGCGGCGGGCAGCGCTGCGGGCAGCGCGGCGGGCCCGTACAGCGCGGGCCGCGCGGCGCCGCCGGCGAAGGCCCCGCCGAAGCGCGCGCTGAAGGCCGGCAGCGCGCCGCCCGCCGCGCCCGCCTCGCCCTCGGCCTCGCCGTACTCCTCGAGGCCGCCCGCCGACGCGTACCCGGGGGAGCCGCCTGCGAACACGACACGGGACGCTCGGCTTTAGCGAACTTTCATACCCGAGGACGATCGTTTGGCTGTCGGTCACTAGCAGGTAACGGTCGGTTGGTTCGTTTTATTTAATTTTTATTTTTATAAAGTTATTGTTAAAATCACGTCGTACGTTATCCTATGAAATAACGTGAATTATTCGTTATTTAATGAAATATCGATAAAATATCTCACTGACACTACCAGGTTGTCACTGAAAATCAGGACCGAGTACGTAAGCCGTAGCGATTGTCGAGTGGCTTATCGTTCCGTATGCCACGCTTCCGTGCACGGATCGTGGGGCGGGGAAGCAGGTCCTTATGATTAATTGTTCACTTTTTGAATGTTCTGTTCTATTTGATTAATATGAGCGGTGACGTCACTCACCCGCGCTGGACGTGCAGCTCCATATCTGCGCCGGCGCGAGCTCGGCCCCGCCGCCGAAGTACGGCGAGCCGGCCGGGTAGGGGCAGCGCGCGTACACCGCGCCGCCGCCGCCGCCGCCTCCGCTGGGGACAGACCGGGCAGGTACAGGGGGCCGCGCGGGGGCCCGCGGGGAGGACCGCGGGGGGGCACGCACGGGGGGCTCGCATTCGAAATTACGTTCCTCGTTCAGAGCCACGACACTTTTCAAAGGAAGCTTTGACCTACCCCCTTATTTTAAAAAACATTTCTACTCATCAAACATAAATTTAATACTGCCATTCACGATAGGCTTTAAAAGTTTGTAACAGTAGGTTCGTAGTATGATGAATATAAATAGACAAATATATTGAAAGAACTTAGAAGAATAAAGTTTAGCAGAACATCCCGTTAATTATTATATCGATTTTTTAAAATCATTTCAAACTAGGAAATGACAAAACATAACACGACGGACGGCTGCGGCGCTGGTCACTGATACGGTAATGGCTAACGACGCGCTCGGAACATGTTTACACGGCGTAAATACAATGTTAAGTTATTTGTTTTCATATTTCTAAGACTAATTATTGTACTTTGAATTCAAATATCGGTAGCGATGTCTGCGTCATCCGATACCTTAATACAGAGAGAATTAAATAACGACCATAAATATACAACAACAAAAATTAACGTTTCGACAAACAAATAATAGTCATCACCAAAAATTGTGAATAAAAGCTATGTATATGATATGTAGATGATAAGCTGTGATAGCCCAATGGTGAGACCGTGCGACTCTCTAGAGACGAACATAGGTTCAAACCCGGGCAGGCACCAATGAGTTTTTCTATTAAAACTCATGTGTCTAATTCATAATTGCAATTTATCACACGCTTTTCGGTGAAGGAAAACATCGTGAGGAAACCTGCATATCACTAGAGAATTCTGTTGATATGTGTAACCTACCAATCCGCATTGGAGCAGCGTGGTAGGTCTTAGCTCCAACCCTTCTCTCCAGAAACGGAGAGAGGAGGCCTATTCCCAGCAGTGGGATATTAACAGGCCGCTACTTTTTTTTTTTTTACTTTTATATGATATGGTTTGGAATATGGTTTGACTCGATTCCCATACTTCGCTAATTTTTTTGTTTAATTTTCATTTCTGTTTTTTCTTTGTTTTCTCAATTGTATCCGAAGACGCTGTTAATTAAGTAGTTTATATGCAGAAATGTATAAATAGCTTAAGCTGTTCATTTTCCAAATAAATAAAAATAAAATAAAATAAAATATAAAGCCGTCGGTCCGTTAAGTGAATAGTGTGTAGTAGGCCAATCTGTTCGTGCGACCTCGATAACATTTGGTACGATTGAAGCTTATGTTAGAATATAGGATAAAGTGATTCCTGTCTTAGGTACATAATAGTTTAACGCTACGAGGAGAACAAAAATGCAGGTACAGCCTGTGATAAAGAAGTAATGATGACAGCGATGAGACGAGATAATGAGAGCGATCGGCCCGACAGCACATCGTCTGCCGAAGGCCGTCTCCGTAGAGAAGAGGAATGTGCTGCTGTGGAGGCATCGAATGTTAAGTTTCGTCAGGTGAGCTGTTTTAATTATTAACCAAAACAAACACAAGGCGACGGCCCGCGAGGACCGACACGAGAAAACATGCAATCGATATCGCGGGGAGCGCGACGGAAAGTTACATTTTACAAGAGACAAAGTGTAAGTACGTTTAGTTAATGACGGTGTCGATTTGTAAATGGGGTCATTTAGTGGCGGCCGCAGTCGGAGGCCCCACGGCACCGGAGGCACGACGAGCCACCGAGTGTTTCCGTTTATTCATTTGGAACCGCGCGGCGACGGAGCGGCGCGTGGCGAGCGACGCCGGGCGAGGCCGGGCGAGGCCGGGCGAGGCCGGGCGAGGCCGCCGCCTAATGCGGCCGCGAGACACGCGGAAGCGCTCCGCCGGGTGATGCATACACGACGCGCAGCTGCGCGGAGAGCGCGTGATTCACTGCCGCGGGACACGACTTGACTCGTGTCAAGTCGAATCTACACTCCACATCGTACTTTGAACACTTTCATCGACTTACAAAAATGTTAAAGCTGAGAGAAAATAAACAGTTCCGCTAGAGATACCGCCCCGTCCCGACTGCGCGTTCCGCGAAAAATTTAGGTTTCGTGGAGGTCGAGGACGCTCGAACTCGCTACCTACGGACGGACCTACGAAGACCGATACGGCTCCGGCACCAAATTAATCGTATTCGACCCGACGAACGTTAAGAAAGAGAAATGCCGACGATCGCGTACCGCCTCACGATACTTCCTTCCGCGGAAGTGGTGCGGCGGTTCGCGGCACGTAGTAGAGTGCGGCCGCCGCGGCACCGTTCGGGCGGCGCGGCGATAAGGGCCGCGCTAACTGCGCTGCGAGCCGTGGCCCACTTCGGCGAGCGTCGACTCCGGCCGATCGGGGCCGCGGTTTATTACGTCCGGGTTCTCGGGTGGCGCCATTGTTCGCGGGACACGCGGCCCGCGGCGGCGAACGGCCGAATGGAAGTCAGGAACGACCGCAGGAAAGTCTCTCGATTCCCAGTCAGTACGATACCTTTGTATGTTTCTCTACATGCATACAGGAATACTTACAGTTCGTGTCCCACGAGATCTCGAGAACGTCTGGCCTAATAAATAGAATGTTCGCAGTTACGGTGAGTTAAATATACACCGGAAACTGTGAACATGCAAAGTCAAAAAGTCGTTAAAGCGACGTCCGCACCGTCGACCCGCAGGCTAGTGCCAGCAGCACACGGTGCGGGCGGCGCACGTGCGCGTTCACTCGACCGGGCTCGAGGGGAGCCCGGGGGAGACTGTTTTACCTGATTGCTGAACTGGGGGGGTCGCTGAAATTATTAGATATTAACGTAATCGAGTTCGCTAATATCTAATAATTTTACCGAGTGGAATCATCGTTACTATGGTCGGCGAGGTCGTCGTCGCCAACGGTATTCGTTAGTGCGGAGCGTGGGTATGTCGGCTCGCCCGACCGTCCCGACCCCCGACGCCGTGGTGCGGTTCCCCGGGGAGTCGTCATCGCGAGCCGGAAGCGTTCCCGGCTCGAGCCACCAGCCGTGTTTGTTCGGTCCCGAGCAAACAACTCATTTCGGAACACTCGACTCGTCACTTGACACGAAAAAAAAACAAATAATACAAATGTAGAAACGATCCCGAGGGCCATCGAGACGTGTCGAACGGCTCACCCCCGCCCCACCCCCGCCCAGCAATGGGCCGCGCTCCGTCCCCCGCTAGCTCATCCCTAATTCCGTCCGCGGCCGTTACGTAACAGCACTCAGTTTTCCTGTTGGCCGCTGTTTACTGCACTAATTACGATGAGGAAAAACGCCGACCGCGACCACCGTACCTACCTACGGCCGCCCGGCGGAGGAAGGTTTCCAAATATGGAAACGTTTCAGTCGTTTAAATGCGTCGTACGATAGTCCATGCGGTTCAGACTAAAAAAGTCAAACGTATCGATTATCCTGCCTCACGCCAGGTACTCGCGTGCGGTGACGTGCCGATATCTAAAGGTGTCGTGTTCCGCGACGATCATACGTGGGGTTTATAATTATTGAAAGATATTATAACATAATTTTTTTTTGTTTTAAGTAGTCGACGTATGTTTTATACATTTAATGCTAATTAACACTGCGAACGCCGAACGTGTTTTAAAACGTTTGTTTAGAAGAAATAGCGTTACTGCATGTTGATGATGTACCAGTTGCTTGACATCAGTCGTTTCGCGTCGTCACCACCCCGTCCCGGCCGGTGCCGCCGCAGGACCCTCGAAATTATAGGCGTGTTTACCTTTCCTAATGAAACCAGCGGCGCCCGCCGCGAGCGATGCCGCACGCAAACAGTGCATGTTTGGGGACACGCAAAAAGAAGGTCGCGGCATCGCACGATGCGGCGCAGCGCCTGGCTCAATTTGCCGTTCCGAACACCTCTACCAGTCAGATGCCCGGCTATATACAAAGTAAGAACCGACATAAGCTTGCAGTTCCTGCTTTGCGTCTTAAAAAATACGTCAGTCGTTTGTAGGTTTGGGTATAAGATTATATAATAAATTTTCGCAATTAATTTTAGCTTCGCCAAAATGACAGTTTAAAAAACTGTTAAAGGGAGGCTGATACGAAAGTCTACTATACTGTTGGGGATTACTAAGGGGATAACGATGCGTGTATATACCGTGCGTATACACAATGCGTGGATGCGTACTATTAGTTTTTATACAGAATAGTAATGGCTCGATGTAACCAGTGATAGGAATTATGTTTTGAAAAGAGCAACCGCCGAGTTCCTCTCGATTTGCTCGGTAGGAACAGTTTTCATAACCAGCAGTAGATGTTGACGATTCGACGCTGACTTCGCGCTACACACCTGTTTACAAGTTTACTAAAGAATATTAAAAATAATATTAGAATATTTAAAATAATATAAAAGAATAAAGAATATTTTGAATTTCATTTGGAATTTGATACCGACCGTCTATGAGACGTGAAAATGTATCAAGATCGGTGAAGCGTTCCAAATGTATATTTTGACTAGCACCCGAGAATTATATGGTCGAAGCGATTACTATGTTTTAAAATAAATTTAATAATTGTTTTTCTCAAAAACACATACGCAACTCACTAACGACATACAGATTCCCATCTCACCGTGTCGCCGATGATGCAAGTCGCGAACGATCCAATCGATTTTTAGACCAAAAATTGTACCCGACGTACGTGCGGCGGCCGCGCGGCGCTCGGGCCGGCTTGTTTGCAATCGGCCCGACGATATTGTAAATCATTTGAGGAAAGGTTATTTGTCTGTTTGACCAGTAATTGTTTTTTGTATGTTTGTAGATTTCAACGTCTGTTTGCACGGGACCGGCGCAAACACGGCCGAGCAGCGCGCGCCGGGACGAGCCGGCGGCGGCACCGAGCGAGCGGCGCTCGAGGGCCCTCGCACTGCCATCCATAATACTATAGGAGTTTTTCTTACATATTGTCACGCCGAATAACACCAGACTTCTGTCGCATTTCTACCACTCGGCAGCAAAGAGGGACATATACCGAGACTATGGAATTCTGCAAAAAAGAGCCGGGGCCGCGGGCCTGGGAGAGTACGGTTGGCGGGTTGTATCGCGGCACGTGCGCTCGTGCCCAAGGAATGTGGCGCGCGGCACGCCCGGCCGGGAACCGGACAGCTGCGGGCGCGCGCTAGGACTGCGGACAGACTGCGTGCGGACTGCGGACAGACTGCGTGCGGACTGCGGACAGACTGCGTGCGGACTGCGGACAGACTGCGTGCGGACCGCGGACAGACTGCGGCCCAGTCGTGTGTACAGCCTCAACGTGCGGGCCGTGAGCTTACAAATATAGTGGACACAACATAATAGTTTTGTCTTTGTTTACTTCAACCGACCACCAGATATTCGAATTAAATAAGATATTGTCTCGCGCTAACTGTCTAATTTGATAACGACATTAATTAATTATATTTGTATATTTATTATACATTACCTTCTATTTAATATATATTTTTTATACATATTTAATAACCCTTCTCTTCAGAAACGGAGAGAAGAGGCCTATTCCCAACAGTGGGATTGTAACAGGCTGGTACTTTTATACATATTTATGTGATATATGAATTTATTTATAAATTATATAAGCATTTGTTTACATATTTGTGTGTATTTGATGTAAGTATATATAAAGTAATATATGTTGTTTAATTTTATAATTATATTTATGTACTCTGAGGTGCACTATCCTACCAGCTATTTTATAAACAGCTCCATAACGTCTAAGGTTGTCTGGAAGAAATCGCTGGTTAGTACCTATGTTTTTTGTTTGTCAATACCTGTCATTTTTGTTCTGTGTGTTCGATAAAGAGTATTCTTCTTCTAAAATAAGATATCGATACGGTACGGGCAGGCCGAATGTAATACTCGAGCGCCAAAGTCATCAAACGACTACCAAATCTAACTAAAATAACTATAAATAGTCACTGGAAAGCACGATTTTCAAAAAAAAGTTTTTATCGAGAACAAAAATAAAAGTCAAGCCTAACATATTGTTTATTGCTTTCAAAAACAACATAACTGAATCGGTTTAAACAAGGTTTAAATAAGAAGATTTAGTGATAATTTCCTAAATTCAGCCTTCAAAATTTAGATTCGCACAGTATTTTTTGATAGACTGTTATCGAAATAATCGTTTAAAATATATATCAACACCCACTGCAGTCGCAGAGTCTCAATTTCGTTTTAGTTTTTATTGTCGTGTTTTATAATTGTTTTTTGAAAGCTGTGTACGATCTCCATGTTTTATTCATTCATTTCGCGCTCTGGAGTGCGGCCCCGCCGTCCCACGGCACCCGACCCCAGCCGTCGCCCAACAGTGGGCCGGACCCGCCGCCGGGGGCGATACAACTTTTCATTTCAATACGATCACTCTATCCACTGTCTAATATTACTACCTCGTCTTCAGCTCTAGGGGAGGTCTTCCCGGCAATAGTAATAGTCTTTATCGACTTCAAAACGGACGGTGTTTCAAATATAATGTGTGTAATTTAATTTAGTTTAATGACCGTGCGGAGACCCACAAAGTAAACCATGTACTCTGTAGGGGGACGGACAGGGAGCGGGCAGCGATCGGAATGAGCGATCGGTCCCGGACCCTGCGCTGCAGCGGTCGAGAGACGCGGGAAGATGTTCAGAAGTCGGTCTGCAAACTGGACCCGGAACAAAAGCTTTGCAGATAGTTAAGTCAGTGCAACGAGCGGCGGCCGCTGCGGGCGCCGTGCGGCTCATCTCTGCACGAGACACGTTAACACCTACTGGTACGAAAGCTAAAGGACTGGCGCGATCGCTTTGACAACGATGAATCGTTTTGGTGTATATTCCGCACTGAATACGTTTGCCGCACGGGTTGTTTTCGAACGAGCGTAAATGTTTTTAAATTAATTTATTATTATCAGTGAGTCGGTCCTAAGTTTTAGGCTTTAAAAGAAGGGTCGATCGCGACGGAGCGATGCGGTCGCCGAAATACCGAGTGCCGGTGCAGGCATCCTGCTGGCATGCGAGCGGCCGGAACCTAACCTGGCGGGGCATATTAGCTTATGTGGCGCGTTCACCCGACCGAGCTTTCGTCGTGAACTCATTTAAGACTCACTTCGACTTCATTAAACTCCCCATTGTTTACTTCGACCAGTAATTACACTAATTCTGTTTTCCTTCACATTAACGCTAACTGCACCGTCGCGTTTATCGTCCCGCTGCTAACTGCCTGACAAATATTTGTCTCCCGGCGTCCCTTGCGGGTCTCCGCCCGCGAGCCTGGCTCCCCGCGCGCTCGACGGCGAACGGCGGGGACCCGCGACGGGAGCCGGAACGTTTCGTCGTAGAGCGATAAGGACAGAGGGCGAGCGCTCACCTGTCGACGTGGTGGTGGTGGTCCTGCGCGTAGGGCGGCGCCGCGTAGGCGTCGTAGTGCAGCGCGCGGTAGTCGTCGCGGCGCTCCGGCGACGGGCTGCGCTCGGCGCTGCGCCGCAGGTAGGTGCCGTCGGTGGAGCCCGCGGGCTTGAACAGCGCGTCCTCGAGGTGCGCGTACGTCTGCATGTCGCGCGCGACTGGCGCGTGCGCGTGCGCGTGCGCCGGCGCCGGCCGCAGCTCCTGGTAGCTGCGCGAGTGGGCCGGCGACAGCGCGCCGGGGGCGTAGCCGAACGGCGGGGGGCTCTCCGCGTCCGCCGCGCCCTCTGCGCCTGCGCACACACGGACGGCGTCAGCGGCGTCGGCGCCGGAGGGCGCGCGGCCCGGACCGCCGGGGCCGCGGGCGGGCGGTCGACCCTCGACCCCGGCGAGGGTCGACCGTCCGCGACGATCGCATCGGGACGAATCTCGCTCCGACTCGACCGAGGCCGGGCGGAACGCCGTTTCACCTTTGAGACAGTTATTGTTGACTTCGGCGATGAACGCGTCCAACTCGAAGGTCTCGGGGCGATGGTGGTGTGCGGGCCACGCGTCGTGCAGCATGACGGATCGACGCGTGCGGTAGACGCGGCGCTCGCGAGAGTACTGGCCGCGCGTGCGCAGGCGGCTCGCCCCGCCCCCTGCGGGGCCCCCGCGCGCCTCCCGCGCCCCCGGCTCGCCCGCGCCGCGCTCGGCAGTGCGCCGGGACCCGCGCGGCCGACGTCGTATCTGTACGAGTACATTTCTCAACAGTGCGTGAGAAAATGTAGCCAGCGTACCCGAGAGCGCACGTCCGGGCGCGGCAGCGGCGCGGGGCCCCGGCACGATTTTTGTTGCACCCGAACGAAGATTATCTGGTATTCGATGCTCGGTAGGATCGAAATCGGTTTTGGTCGATGAGTCTCTCGCCTCCCCACAGCCCCCCGGACAGTCCTTCGCAGGACACCCTCCGACCGGAGCCCCCGGTCCGGGCGCCCACCGCGACCCCGAAGCCGCACCACCATCGCCACTATCACCGATCCCCCACTCGCGGCCCCCTCACCACATCCCGCCATCACTCTTTACCGGACGTGGTAAATTAATACAAAATATATGACGGTTTTAGTTCCACTAATTCATCGAACGGAGGAGGGTTAATCTATAGATTTTTTTATCTATAGATTTGTGTCCGTCGGTGAAATCGCAGCTCCCGAACGGTTTCCCAGGTGATGAAACCGATTTCCAATCGAAAGGCTCAAATTTAAACTGTCAGTCGTGTTCGGTAAAGAAGTAGCATACGTGTCTATTATACTACTGACAGTTCTAAAATTGCACTTCTTCTCGAGCCATCAGGCGCGGAGGGTCGAGGACATCTCAAGTAATGAAACACGACACAGAGAAGGTACACACTATTAATGGGAATCATCGATAAATGATCCGTAGTGATGTTATAAATACGTAACTCTGTCTGCGCCGCCTTCACGGGTACCGTAGTCCCCGGAGCGGCGTCGACGCCGTCAGTCACGACCGAAGCCCACATACCGGCCCGACATGTCAGATAACGGAGTTTCCGTTTTGCCAACAGGAACAGGAAACAACAAAACATAATTGAGGTATTCGAACGAAGTCGCGGGGAGCACGAGCATAAACTAGATTTTAAAAAAATGAATTCATTGGAATTTCTTTATTGCACGCCGCGTAAACAATAAACAAAAGCAAGAGAAATACCAACAGCCAGTAGCGCGGGGCGGCGCCCAGCATCACCAAACACGACCTGTACATAGTGCCTCAGCACTGGGATGGCGGGCCTCAGCCCTACACTGAGGCGAGGCGGCGCCCGTGACGCCTCTCGCGGCGGACTTGATTTAACTTAATGTTACCGTTTCCATCGCTCCGCCGGCGACGAATGCGAAATACTTTGACAATTATTTAAACGAATAGTACTGTTATCGATGTCGAACAAACAATATGACGACACAATCCTTGCTAATACTATAGATGCGAAAGTCTGTCTGTGTTCGAGTTAAATAATCATATGTTTATTTTATATTTACGTCTTTAAATATTTTTTACTACATCGTAATGTATAGACAAATAGTACCACAAAGAATTTTAATGTCAAAAATGTAAAACGTCACTCAAGAGGAAGTCTGTGAAAAACTACTAATACGCGTATTCATTTAAATTGATAGCCTGCTCGTGTAGATAACACCTGGTGCTAGGTAGCTGATCTACCTAGCACCAGGCTTTTTCTGTCAGTCAGTTACGTTTTCACCGCGAATCTGTTGAACTAATATCGATGAAATTAAAAAAAATATTGGTTTTTACTAATTGGATCAATAGTACGGTATGGTATAGTACAAATTGCAATCGAGTTGCTATAGAATGAGATTGGAAATATAAGTAATATTTTTCATAAGAATACATATTTATACTGTCATTCAAAATATTAATAAATATTTTCGTCATTATAAAAGTGTATTTCGTAGAGTCCTGCAGGCCTACCGTGAAAACTTATCGCGACTCAGTTGAAGACGTAAACGACGACCGCGAACCGCTTTCTTTTCGTACCATGAAGTGTGAATTGCATTGAGGTCACAATGTTTGAAAAGGATAACGCTATATGAACTATAGATAACTCTGTCTCTTTTACTCGCATATTCTTAGGACGAATTCCGAACGTTCATTCGGCAACGACTTAAAGTGCGTCCTAAGACTGTCAGGGTATAAAAGCAAAACAATTTAGTTTACGTCTTCGATATCTTTAATGTAAAAGATTAGTTTATATTTTAGGTTCGTGTTTTAGTTAAATGGTTTGATATGATTGGTTAGGTTAGGTTATTTAAATTATTAAGTGAAGAAACCTTTATCTCTGGTCCTCAGTTCCGCGGGTCGCGAGTTCGAATCCCGCCGAGGGCAACACTTTCTATAAACAATTTGTTGGTTCTTCGAGTTTGAGCGTATATTGGTATTTAAAAATGTATTTAAAATTTTATAAGTATGTAGTATATCTACCAGTTGTCCGTCACCCATAACATTAAGTTACTTACTTTGGGGACGGACGACCGTGTGTGTGAGTTTTCCATATATCTATTTATTATTTATGATTACACGTGCTGGCACTGGATTAATAATTGAAGAGTAGAGGACCCACAGATAGACCTGTGAGTGGATGGCACAAAATATTATAACAACGATATTGGAGGCCGCGAGAGCCAGAGTGGCCTAACTGACAGTATCGCAATACTGAGTCTTATTTCATTAATGAATAAATGAATTCGGCACAATTGATATTCCTTATATACCGGGGTAACATGTAGGCTATAGAAATCTTGTAAATTCAACAGGAACAGGATGACATGAAAAAACGCTATCTATTATCATATGGAGATATTTGCAGGGTTGGTGAGTGATAGACCCTACTGTTTATTCCAAGACTCGACGGTCCACGTGAACGAAGTCGCCGGTTAAAACTAGTACATAAATAAAAATATATACAATTCAAATTAATAACATCGCCGATTAATGTTTTTTTATCTTATTCTATTCTGTCGAAACGACCAATCTGATATTAAGATAGCTCGATTTTATCAGTTTGTCAGTTTGTCCGTACAGCAGGAGAGGGCCGGCCGGAATCGGGCTGCGAGCGCGGCTTACCGGATAGCGCGGAGCGCCCCCTCGGGTTTATATACAAATTCAAAATATGCTTTCTTCAAGTGAACTTGTTATCAAGTGCTTTTGAATCGTCAACTCTACTACTGGTTCGGAAAGCTGTTCCTACCGAGAAGAACCAGCAAGAAACTCGGCGGTTGCTCTGTTCAAACAATAATTCTTATCACTAGTTACATATAGTTATTAATGTCTTGTACAGGGTCGAAGAGTAGCTATATCCACGTATTCTTGTCGTCTAAGTAATCCTCAATAGTATAGTAGGCTTTCTGAATAAGCCCTTTTTAAAATAGTATTTTTAAACTGCTGTAATGGTAAAGTTAAAGTAGATTGTAGAATTTTATTATAGAATCTTATAACCAAACCCACAAACGACTTATGTACTTTTGCAAGGCGCAAAGCAGGAGCCGCAAGCTTATGTCGGTTCCCGCTTTGTCTATTATATACATCGCCAATCGTTTTATAATTATGTATATTAAGAATATACATAATGTACAAAAATTAAATTGCTTAAAATATACTGTGAAGTCAATGTAAGAATACCTACCTATTTTTTTGTTTTTCTCTCTCTATATTTTATTATATCAATACAGTAATTATAATTGGTTTAATGGAAAGTTTTAAGGTCGCTTCAGTTTATCGTATTTCTACTTCTGATGAATAACGACGTCAAGAGATGGCAAGTGGTGGAAAGCTCACATCGCACTATTGACGGTATTTAAAAGCTTAAGTCGATGCGGATGCCACGAGTACCGCCAGAATCGAATAACAATATAAGATTAAAAAGACTCAACGTCTACCGAGGGTCGAACCCCCGACCGTCCGGTCCGGCGCGCCATCGGAGCGGGCGACAGGTGGCTCGTCCACCGACGGCCACTCGGCTGGGCGAAGAAGTCCGTACCCGATCGCTAGCGAAAAGTCGTAACGTCACGCTGGCATCGAACCCGCGACCGGCGCGGCGGCCCGCGCCTTGCGAGCCGTCCCTCGGGAGCGCGTTGTATTACCGCGCCAGTCGTAGGGACGCCGTAAATCTGCGCCCGTGCAGTTTTTCTCGCTACCGAGAATCGCTTTGGAACAGGGCGCGCGACGCCCCGCGGCGAGCGCGCCCACCCCCCGACACCCCCCGGCACCCCCCGACGACCCGGCCTTTGTTTCGTCCCGGGATTACGCAGGATTACCCGCAAACGAGTGTCGTGATTTACGCTGACAAGCTGTCAAACAAATTACGAATCGACCAAAACAAAACCCGCTCGAACGGCAGGAATCGAAACGACGCACGGTGTCAATGAGAAGGCGTGACACGTGGCGCCGGCCCTCGGGCGATGCACGAAAAGTAAGAATTGCAATTCCAAGTCTGATTCTAACTCCAAGACTATCGCTGACGGCAGCGCGGCACCGACACGGACGGCGATGACTTCCATTACATGCTATAAACGACGGCCCTCCGCCGCGTCGGGCTCTAGACCTATCCATTCGCAGCAGTCCGCGAGTCCCTCGCTGGTCTTTCTCGGTAGGAGCCTTTGACTTCCGAATGAGCGCTGACTTGTTTGAAAACATTTGACAAACCACAGTGCCGGGAACGACATACATATGAACGAAGAATAATATTGTGTTCGATTTGAACTTGATAAATATAATATTCGATTACCGAAGACCTATATGTGACCGTTCTCTCGTAGTTATAAAAAGCACAGGAAGCTACCCTAAGAAGATAGGTATATCGCTACGGATTTTATTGAAGACCTAGAGAAGACGGATGCGCCGCCGCGTACTGTCCGGCAGTACCTCAAACAGATAAACCCGCATTTCGATAAAAATTCCGGTGGCTTGAATTTTTCTAACATTCTTAACGAGTATCGTCATATTTTACCCAACTTATAGGAAAAGGAATTACACGCCGACCGACGACACACTTCGTTAGTAACCGAGCGAACAAATATATATACACTATATATATACAGAGTATCGATGCGTGATGGAGGCAGGCAGGAAGCTAACGGCCGGCCCCGAGCCGTACTGCCGCCTCGCGCTCGAACCGCGGAAATCGTTCGTTCGTCGCGTTAACGATCGTGCAATAAAACTCTGTGAGAAATTATTGTATTTCTCGTACACGATTCCGACTCATTGAAATAATTTTCATAGAGAGAGTTCACAGTACGTGAGTCAGCGAAGATTAAGCGAACTAACAAAGCGAGCGTTCGAGTGAGCCCCGACCTCGCACCGCACGGGAAGGACGAAATATATCTCGATTATAAGAATTCTTCTACGAAAAGCACGACGGAGCCATCTGCTATTGTGTTCCGAGCGGGTCATTAGCGCTAATACGTTTACGGGAAAACGCAATACGGTAACGAGTTCGCGGAAACCGGCGGCCCACTACCCGGCGAGGGGCCCGGGGAGATCGGCCGCTGGAAATACGAGGTCGAACCGTTTTCCCATACGTCCCGGCGACGAGCGGCCCGCATGCCCGTTTCCGGCGGCGCACGTGGGACGATCCGGATCAGTGCCGGTGCCAGGAGGGCGGACAGGGGGGGGGGGGCGACGAACCGATCTGATCTAACCCAGAACCAAGCACCGTTCGCCTGCACGGACACAGACACAGCGAGCCGGACGGCGGACGGACTACCCATAACGAGGCATGATGAACTTCTATACGACGCACGTCGATAGATGGCATCGAAGAACGACGCGGCAGTCGAGCGGTCCGAGCTCTGTAGATCCTAAAGAGTCCGGCGACAAACATCAGGCGGACGACAAATCCGAAATAAACGCATATTATTTACATTAGCGGCCCGCGGTCGAGGTTGCGGGCGGCTCGTTATTAAAACGCGTCACAAGGGTATACGACTGTTAATAAGAACTTACATACCTATAGATTCTGTTTAATAACTGAACGGCACTACAATTTTATTTTTTAATTACGATCGAACGGCCACATGACGTCCGCGCGGTGGCATCGCGCCGCGGCCGTGCCGACGGCGACACCGGCACGCAGCCGGCGCGGCGCCGGAGCGTGACCGCAGCTAGGACTCTCACGCACCGTACGCGCGGTAAAGCGCACTCAAACCTAAGTACGATACGTTCGGTGCGAGGACCGGCACGCGCGCCCGCGGCCGGCTGCAGCTTCGGAACGGGCCCTAGCGTTCGTAACGCATCGTGCGTTCGGGAGATAGCTCGCTGTCAACACGAAACCAAAAAGTCGTCGAAAACGTAGCCTCGTAACGGAATTAACATATTTTTTATATCGTTCTCATCGCAGCCGGTGTCACCGTCGCCAATAAGCACGAATTTCTCGGAATGAAAATCGAGTCCGTGGAATACTTTAGTTTAGAATAAAAGTTTATCAGTCGGACTACGTCTCGATAACGGGATGACAGTATCCGAGCGTTATTGACAGACGTGCTCGGCTACTGCCTCCCTCATCAACGGGGATGAAGACGTGATTATGACTCTTGCAATGTTTATCAGCCACAGGTAAAAGCTTCGTCTGGCGGAGCGCTCGGGTTCGCCGCCGTTCGCCGCCGCCCCTCACCACGCATCTACTTCGCGTTGAGGTGCCGGGCGGTGACGAGCGTCGCGAGCGCGGCCCGGCGCGGCCCGGCGCGGCCCGGCGCGGCCCGGCGCGGCCCGGTGCGGACGGTCGCCCTGGATCCGCCGTCCCGTGACTAATCCACTCGGAATGACTCGAGCCGGACATAATGGCACGAAGGGCGCAGGCCTTCCGCTAAATATTTCCCTCATTATTCACGGGCACCCTTCGCCCCGCCCCGCCGTCCCCGCCGCCCCCGCCGACCCCGCCGCCCTTGTGGACACCGATAGTGCCGCTCGCTCCACATATTTTTAGGTAAACACGATCCTCGACCGATTAGAGAAGACGGTCCCGCTGCGGTACGTGAACACTTCAATAGCAAAAGTACATCGACGGGTTGTGTCATCAAATTAGAACACATTAGGTGTTTATCTTTTGAAATTATCGATTCATTCACGATAATTTGCTTGCTTACTTTTTTGTTGTCGCGCTAAATACGAAGCGATGTCGTTATCGACTTTAAAACGATAATAGCGAGTGTTTATTTTAGGAGCTCGGTAGGTCCATCGGATCCCGAAAAGATCAGATCGTTCGTCGAGAGCGATATCGTTTGCCAGCGGTCAGGTTCGATAGGTCGACTGCAGACCGACCGATTCACCGTCGTCGTCGATTAACCTTCCACCCGAACAACGGTACCCTAATGACTTATGTCATTTCGTGCGGACACTGATTCAAATTGGACAGTCAATAAGTGTATTTTAACAGGTTCTCTGTTAAGTACATCTTAAGCACTTTAACGGCATCGTATGTTAAAAAAATAAAACTACCGCTGAATACGCCATACGCTCGCCGCTCGCACGTGTCCTGACCGTGCTGTCTGCGAGATGCTATCTGAAAGACAATCAAATATTTGTCTCGGAACGCAACGTTGACTGCTGCTGTCGCCGTACAATCGACAACGACCGCAGCGGACTTCAGAGAATTGCAACACGGCACCGCCTCAACGGAGTCACTGCTCGTAGACTGTAGTCAAACGAAGGTTGGCGTCAGTTTTTACATTGGGTCCTCCGGAGGGGCCTTCGGGTTGCGAGGAAGACAATCTCTAAAGAAATTAGCCCAGTGAATCGGAGCTCCTAATTTCCACCTGAATGGGTGCTTTCCGGACGTGTGTAGTCGAGCATCTCGAATGCGTTGCGGAGGTGTAGGCGCTGCTCTGCACGCGGACGAATGTCCAGCGGGCGGGGCCTCGACACGGGCGAGGCGCGGTCTCTTCGTCGACGGTACGCTTCCAAGCACGGCGGGGGAAGGTTCAAATTTGAGGAGTTCCCACCCGGAAGGGCTGGCCTCTGGCATAAGAGCGGTCGTCGGCGGGGATTGAGGCGATGCGTACAATGATACCCTGCCAGCAGCGTGGTGCAGCATACAGTTCGTTTCGGTCGGTGCGAGTCCGACTTAACGGTCTCGGTATAAGGGTTTTTTTTTCTGTATAAAAAAAGGGTCCTCCAGAGCCTGCAGCACCCGACCGGTGGCCTAATCTCTCGTCTCACCAGAACAGGCCCCGCGGCGGCGCGGACTCGGGGTCAAAGGGGGCCCGGAGCCGTGCGGCGGCGGGCGGCGGCGGGCGGCGGTCGCGGGCCGCAGGGCGGGGGCAGAGCGACAGTTTTAAATAAATAAGATATTAATATTTTGAAGCGCAGGCCGGAGGTCGGCTCGTTATCAGCGGCCGCCCGCGTCCCGCGCCCCGCCGCCGCCCGCGCCGCTCGCGACACTCGACAGTTTAAAATGTTACGCTCGTGTTGCTATTTATAATTTTAATTGCGGACCCGCTCGCGAGCCCGGCTCCGTCCGCCCGCCCGTGCGGGGCCGCTGCGGGCCCCCGGGCGGGTGTCCCGGCCCCCGGGCTGCGCGTCCGGGGCTGACGATTCAAGACCGCCCGGCGTCCGAAACGGATCGATATATTCAATCGATTTTACATAATTGTGAGTCCGGGGCCCTCGACGGCCCGTAGCTCTATAACGAAACGTGGATTTGAGCGATGTCGATGTACCGCCACCTCCGCTGAGGGTCAGCAGCTGCCGGACCGCGGCCATACCTCGACCGCTCGTACCTTTAGATAGAAACGTTTTATATAAAGATAACGAACCGTAACTGACAACAATTTTTAATAACAAATTCATTCACTCGATGATTTCATCATTGATAGCATCATTCGAATATTCCACAACTTCAACTATTTTCAAGGAAAAAATCTCTGCGTATCCATTCTTCCATACTAATATTATAAATGCGAAAATGTCTGTCTGTTACTTTTCACGGTGAATGCGCTGAACCAATCGAACCATCTATTATCAACCTAACAAGATTTTTTATTCACGATGTGTCAAAGTCAAGTCAAATCTGTAATTTAAAGAAACTTCTATATTTAGTTGTTTGGCTTTAAAGTTAACGTCGAAAGAATTATTTAAAAATATACAGGGTGTCCCGTAATGAATGGATAACCTCGTATCACCTGATAGTGGATCTATTCACGACTCAGAATCAATTAAAAAAAAAAAATGTAAGTATTATTTAATTGCAACATGTTTAGTACAGTGCACATCGTACACAGCTGGCAGGCTTAAAAAATTAGCCCATTTGGTTTGTGCCGTGCATTTTTTTTTCAAAATTGTTTGAATCTTTCAAAACTATCTGCCAAGTTTATTGGAAGAATCCTCCGGTATGAAGAGACCCTCATGTGTTTCTGAAGGATGCCTGTCCTGCACGTGATGTATTCAATGTCCGTACTTTCCTAAATAATACTCGTCCTTAGCCTAATGGAATGTTTGGTCCAGAGGCCATTTTATGTCCTCCGCGTTCCCCGGATCTAATCCGGGCGGTTTTTTAAATTGGGGTCGTCTTAAGAAACTTGTCTTCTTACTAGTAGATTACAAATTTTGATTTGAAATTTTGAATGTCAATCAACTATGAAATAAAGACGTTTTGCGGAATTGCTCAAAAAAGGTCTTCGTTCCAATATATCATGCATGTATCTTGGTTGCAGACGGAGAGTTTGAGCATTTACTTTGAATCATTATGAAAAATAGAGTTCAACTGCCATATTAATTCGTTTTTTATGAAACTCTTGTCATTAAGCACAGTTAACACAAGAAAACTAATTAATTTAAATTTTTTGGTCCACACGGAAGAAGTCGCGGGAGAAAGTTAGTTTTAAACAAAGGCAAGCTGTACCCGCGAACGCATCGGCGACAACGTCTGGCTCGAGTGCGAAGTTCGAGTTGTTCAGGAAGAAGAAGATGATTATTCGCCTTTCACGATAAATACACTTATCATTATTTATACGACAACTACCAACAGCTGTGTGAACGGTCGAAAAGCACGGCGACGTAGACTGGGAGGCTGAGCCTCGCTGCTGATTTTTAGTGTCCTTTTATCTTGGAGTCCAGAAGCATCGCATTCGCCTGTATGGCATTTTCCGAATCCCAGTACGCGGCTAACGCCCAGTCTCATCGGCTACTCTGGCCCCGACCCCAGATCCGCGCCAGGCCCCCATCGGCTATTCAGGCCCCGACCCCGGCGCCGCCGACAGCTCCGGCGCACCGCTGCCGATATCGACGTGTCTCATCGGTTCCGAGACGACTGCGAGGGACCCGGGGCGATGTCCGGCCTCAGCTCGGGACGAGCTCGCGCTCCGGGAGAGCCACCGGGTCGTGTCCTCCGGAACGCTCCGACGTCTGCTCTGGTATTGCTTTTTATCCACTCGACGGGCGAAGTTTCGCGCTCTGCAAGTCCGCGGGATCGTCGTTTCATATTTTAATTTGTTCCTCCTATCAATTCCTAATATCATAACACCGTTCGGTCGTACGTTGCGATAGGCCACGTACGTGTCGGCGCCGCACTGCGTCGAGCGCATCCAGTACATGGAACATGTCATTTCCATCATCGAGCGGCCGCGACGTGCGCCGCACGCCGAGAGTTGTGCAAACAGAAACAGAAAGAGCGAGACGGAGATAAGAACGGGCCGAGAGCGGTGCGGGGAGCGGGGAGCGCCGCCAGCCGCGGTCTGTATCGATTCTACGGTTGTGTATTGCGCAATTTTAAATTTTATACAATTTACCAATGAGTATGAGGAAGATATGAAGCGTGTCCGTGTATTGATAGCGGCCACCGGTCGGTTCGTCTGTCCGTCACGCTCGTCGCCGTATCACGTTGCGTCGGGCCGGGCACCGGGCACCGTTGCCGCGGGCACCGCACGACCTTCCGCGTACGCGATGCGGTCGTCAGCGTTGCGGTTTGCGTTTTTGTTACCGATATATTACAGTTACTGCTATAAACTCTGTAAAATATCGTACATTTCGGAGCAATTATTACTAAACGTATAATAAAGTTCACGATAAGTACACGGGTTCGTCATATTTTAAGGATGCTATGTGTGTCTGCCGCTCGAGCCCGATTTTTATTGGGATGATAATACTGTTTCCTACTGAAGATAATAGAGGTCGAGTGGTCCGCTGCTACTGGAGGCGACGGCCGTGAGCGGACGCGGCTATAGGAATCGATATAAAAATTTAGTGTACTTCAATATGGGCACCGGAACGGCCGTGGGGGGGGGTCTCTCGCATAGCCGTCCCTTTTTATTGATTCTATGGAAGCATTACAATAAAAGGAAACCTTCAGCGACGCGGTCGTTAGTTTATAGCGTGGTTGCATAACGACCGAAACAAAAGGATGTTTACACGAGTCGCAGCTACAACTTACAAGTGTAACGGGAGGCGCGACGGCCTAGCGCGGGGCGAGGAAGGATAAGTCGAAATCTCCACCGCAGTGTTATAAAACTAGGAATTCAGAAGTTTCTTGGCACAAATCATACAATAATTCGGTGACGGAGAAACCTTCACCGTGCCCTCGATAGGAACGTCAGCAAGTGAATCCATATACGCTGCTGCCCTTTGACGGGTCCGACGACCGCCTGCCGACCGGTCCGTCCCGCGAGGCGTCATCTCGGAAATGGCCGGGAACGTCTCGAAAGTTCAGATTTCTAGAGCGGAGGGATAGTTGTAATAGGGGCATGTTTTAAAATGCTTTTTATCATGTAGGTATGCTTTTTTACCTACATGATAGAAGAATATTCGTTATAACCTAACCTACTACGTTATACCCATTCTATCATACTTCGATTTATTAGACTTCGCAGGTAATAATAATTTAACTCGTATCGTGCGCGTGCTCCATTTAAGCCAGGTAATACTTTTTTTGTTTTGACTTTTTTTGTTTATACAAAATTGATTATCACAGATTTCAAATGATTTAGCAGTTGTTGGTTTATATAAAGACACTTAGCGCGTGTTCGGTTTGATTATATGATATTTAAGTTCACATTTAGTGTGCAACTCTTTTAATTAAAGAGGTTATTTCGAACACCTCGCAGTGGGGCATGTTGTAACACTCTCGAGGGGCATGTTGTAACACTATTGAATTCTTGTTTACTAGATATATTTTGGATACTTTTTGTTTGAACTCGATTCATTTTTATAAAAGAAAAACTGAATATGATAATAGTATCAAGTCTGTCATCATCCACACGTAGACACATCGGCGGCTCGCGTCGGCCGCGGCCGCTGGATATTGGGGTTTCGGTCCGTTCAAGAATTACTTAAGCCAAAAACAGACGGCGCGGATGCATAACAACCCAAAGAAATTATGACCATATAGTATCACTTCTAGAATCGTTTAGGATTCTTTGCTTGATGAATCTTTATGATATATAATGAATGGATTTAAAGTCGCAGGCATATGACCTCTAAATGTAGATATTGTTCGAGATCCAGATCTCGTTCCATCTTGATGTATATAGTTTAATAAAGCCTAATGAATCGAAAGTCTAATTACTGACGTTGTTAACATTATAAAGGATATACCTAAGCCTAAATTGCCTAAATATATCAAGTAAGGAAATAATAAATTATTCATGAATATTAAACATGCTTTCAGCCAAGCAGAGACAAATTGTTACACCTAGCCCCCTGCTCCCCTATATATGTTTATATAGCTAGAAATTATTTTCTCATCATCATCATCATCATCTTCCCGCCCTTATCCCACTCTAAGTGGGGTCGGCACAATCACTTATCCTTATACTATCACTTCATCATCCTCCTGACCTTATCCCACTCTAAGTGGGGTCGGCACAACATTTTACAAACATGTTGTCATATGATTTGGCTACGAATTTTACAACGAGCCGCCTGCCTGACGTCAACTTACCTTAGTCGCCTCTTACGACACCTCGGTTAGAAAGGAGGGTGGTCTATTCTATTCTGCCGGATACCACACGGCTAAGCTAGAAATTATTTTCTAAACTATGAAAAACTTTTGTTACATATATTAATGTATACAACTTATAGAATTAGTCACTGCTTTGCGGAGATCCATAGTACAAAAGTAAAAAGTAATAATAGTAACAGTTCGGAAGATATTCATACTGACAGACCTTCACATTTATAGTATGGATCTGAAGTCGGTCCGATATCTAGATAGGCGCTCATATGAAAGTCCTTCATTTTCATAAAGGAACCGACCGTGACCGTCGGCCCCTTCGGCCGGCAGCCGGACTGACTCTCCGGAGTACGTTTCCCGAAACGGTTCCCGATTCCGCAGGCGCCAGTCGGGGACCGGGGAGGGAAAGGTGCTCGGCGGCGCTCGTCCCGCGGCCGCGCACGTGCTCGCGCGCCGTTGGCCAACGCGGCCTTCGGCGGGTGTCGCAAGCGGCCGACTCGCCTTATCGCGGGCCGGCCAGCGCCAGGTGGAGTTTCGACAGCGCTTCCGATATACTCATCATGACTCGTAGGAGCGGACCGCTCTGCGGCCACTCGAGAGCCGTCACCGACTGGCAAACACCCTGCGCCGAGATGCAGAGATCGTGCGCGCGGTCGGAGTATTGACAGTTGCAGTTGACGAATTCAACATCACGTACGGTACGACGCAAATGTGGAGTCACGGAACTGAAGGCGAGCGCGGGTCGCGGGCGGCGCGGCCGGGGGGGGCTGTCGCAGGACGCTGTTATCGCGCCCGCCCGCCGCCCGCGCGCCGCCCGCGACCCGCGCTCGCCCGCGCTGTGAATCAGGTCGTCGGCATCTCGCCGCTCGCAGCTCGACGCGACCCCCGATATTTTTCATAATATTATTCTACTCATATGTTGCAGATAATATTTCCGCAACCGATTCCCAGCGAAAAGTACAGTCCGGAGGGCCCCTGGGGCCGACGAATGGGATGCGACGATCGCTGGAGCCGGGATCCGTCCGCGAGTCCGCGCCGCCCTCCGTGTTCGTGGCGAGCTTCCAGCGGGCGCGGGACGACAGGTGATGACGTCACGTAATAGCGACGTTAAATTCGAAATGTGTCGGAACGACTGAACCCGGGCGGGACCTAGTCGAGTGTCTGAATCGAATCGAGAGAATCGTCGAACCTAGTCTTTTGCAGGTGACCATCGCGGGAGCACCGCTCGTATGTGACCTATGTGTCGCCGGCGCTGTCGAGGAAACCGCCCGGAGGGCCCCGACCGAAGACGGAAAACGCCTCCGTACAGAACGCAACCTCGTTCAGCACGCCCGGACGTAACAGCTGACGGTACACGCAGGCTATAAAGAGTCCGTAATACTAAACACCACACCCGACTGGTAACGGCAGAGCATTTAACAATCGCACCGAATTTGTGTTAGATGGTTCGTGATCCAGATGTAGTTCATATTCCTGGCCCCTGGCCCCGTCCGCACTCCGCGGGCCCCGCGCAGGCCCCGCTCGCCTCGGAGCCGGCGAAGGGAGCCGCGCGTCGATCGCAGTGAAATCGACCAAGTTCTGCGAACGTGCCTCCTGCGAGCTACGTGCCGCGGCACGCCTCGGACCGACAGTCCGATGTACAGTTGAACGTATCGATACATACTTTGGTATACGTTCCTACAATAAATTCCAAAATATTTTGTTTTATTTTATAATTACAAGCATACTCAGCCGCTTCGCCAGTTTTAAATTCAAGAAATATTTATAACAGATCAAAAAACTCAACTTTACAAGATTATCCGCCGTCGATCTAAAGATTGACTGAAATTTTCTTTAAGTTATTAAAACGAAACGGATGCATCGTTAGGTCCTTTTCGGAGGAACATACGTACATACATACTTTCGCTTTATATAATACTAGCTGTTTGTGCGGCTTCGCCCGCGTGGAATTTTAAATATAACAATAGTTATTGTAAATTAACCATAAGAAATAGTGACATGCTGTCGCGGATTTTTTGCAGTATTTTTATAGGTCTACAATTCTCTACTACATTACTTTAGCGTATGTCTACTTTAGTGTATGCGTCTGCTGGTTTACGTAGCACATGCGACTAAAGCTCCCAGCAAGCAAGTTTTTTAAAACTGCGCGATCTCTTCAACACACTCTACATAATACCTGTTTGTACTATTTACCTAAACCATCCGGAGGTATTTCACTATCTTTTGGTGAAAGCCGTATAAAAATCCGTTCAGTAGATTTTGGGAAAATCGATTACATACAGACAAACAGCTTTTTGGGACTTTATTTTATATAATATTAGTTTCAAGCCCATACGGGGCTCTTATTCACGAGCTCTTTACCCGCGTAAGAGCTCATGATGTTTGGGCTTGAAACTAGTCAGGCTCATCCGATGATTCACAATTTTGGTCATAGTGGCTTCCAAATAAAAGATAGATTTACGCTGTCGCGGACTTTTATTTAGAAGTATTCAAAATAAACAATACTACGTTACATCATCTTTGTGTAGCTTGAATGATTTAGGCAGCGTTCGCCAAGATAGCTCTCAGAGGCCAGATTTTTTCCGACTTTATTTACATGTATCGTTATATTACATAAAATCATTACAAATTGTAGCCTATATGTTATTCTGATGTATAACCTATATAACTGTAAAGTTTCATCCAAATCCGTCCAGTAGATTTTTCGTGAAAGAGTAACAAACATCCATCCATACTCACAAACTTTCGCATTTATAATATACTAGCAAAGCCCCGCGGTTTCACCCGCGTCCATACAGATCTCGTGGTAGTGGAAAGTCTACGAAATCGGACTATAGATTTATTTTGTAGATTATTTAATTATAAAAAATGGGTATCATTAGTATTCTTGGAATAAGACTTAACTCACCAAGTGCAGGCCCTGCTATAACGGTAGCTTAAGTTTGTTATGGCATTATTTGATTTCGATTTACATTCTTAAATTCGTAAAATCTTTTGATTGGGATGTCGGATTTCAATAATTTGGTAAAGTATTTTACAGGTATTGAAACAGTTATTCATAAAATATCATTTAATGGGATAAGGATTAATATAAAGATATTAATAAAATGGTTTGATTATTGTCGGCACTTTTACCAACTTTTACAATGTAAAAAAGTAGTTATATTGGCATAACTATAATAGTTAGACATATGGTATCCCGGACTTTTTTGTTGATATTGATACGTTCTATAATACTGTAGAACATTTTTTTGTTCTATCATCAATAGTTTCCGCAGCGCACGCGATGATAGATGTTTACGACTAAATTTTTACCAAATTATTACAATTTTATTAAGGATCCCTATTTTTTTTGAAAATGATATATAGCCTATGTTGCTCAGTGAAAAAGCAGCTTTCCAGTGGTGAAAGAATTTTTGAAATCGGTCCAGTAGTTTTTGCATGAAAACGTAACAAACATACATACAAACAAACATACAAACAAACATACAAATCTTTCCTCTTTATAATATTAGTATAGATGTAGGTTAGTAGGATATACGTACTAGCTGGCCAACGTTGTCTTGCCGTATAAATTATTTCTAGCAATTACTAGTGTACATCACAAAAAATAAACAATTTTGTTCAAAGAATAAAATAACGTTAATGGCGGACTTATCCTTATATATATCACTGATCCTTATACTATCACTTCATCATCCTCCTGACCTTATCCCACTCTAAGTGGGGTCGGCACAACATGTTATAAACATGTTGTCAAGTGATTTGGCTACGTGTTTTACGACCGGCCGCCTGCCTGACGTCAACTTACCTTAGTCGCCTCTTACGACATCTCGATAAGTAATGAGGGTGGTCTATTCTACTCAGCCGGATACCACGCGGCGGGACTTATCGTTATCACTTAGGGGTATGAAAAATATATAGTTGCCGATTGTCAGACCACTGAATATTCAAATGAACCGTTTCGGCGGAGTATGGTAACTAAGAACGTGACACGGGAACATTATATCCTTAGTAACATTATAATTGCGACAGTCTGTCTGTGTCACGGCCAATCCGCTGAACCGATATCCACGATATTTGGCACAATTATTGCTTATAGGGTAAAACCGAGATAGATGCCTCATATTCTAAATACGTAACTTCCCGAATTCTCAACAAGGAATCAATTGTATAGGTAGGAGAGGTTTCATTAAAAAATAGGTCTTTTTATCCTTGTTTTCAGGCATTGAAAATCTGCTAAAATATAAATAGAATTGAAAGGTTTATGTCGCTGTCATTCGTAAAGTTGTAATTACTCAGTTGGGAACGGACGGAAGGAGATGACATACCCAGTATCGAGTCCCAGACATCACCAACCACTTCTTTATTATTTTTTTAATTGCATTTATTTAATCATTTTAATAAAATTTGCCGTCAAGGCTCGCTCACCCATTATATATTGTAATGTATAAGATACTACTAAAATAAAAGAACGAGGTCGAGTATGTTTTTGTACTACAGAAACTCACAGACAGCACGAAATGAAAAACAAAGCCATGGAGATGAACCAAATAATTAACTCATTATTGTGTCAATTTTTTTTAAAGACAATTTTATTTGTAGAACGCGGTGTGAAGGGCACGTATCCTTATTTTTATGGTGGGGCATTTTGTCCATACAAAGAAAAGGATCCATGCAAAGCTATTTTTTGCAAAATTTGTATTTAAAAGGTTCAAAAATATTAATAATAATTCAACATGCAGAATTGAAATAACTACACTAAGAAAAAATTATATCATAAAATTTTTATTTTTAAAATTAGGCAACTTTTTCAAAAAGTGGAGTATAGATGCTCCGCATTTTTAAAAAGTTTTACACTACACCGGGGTAACACATAGGCTATAGAAATCCTGTAAATTATTATTATTAAGGATATATTGACATACATATTGAAATTATCAGTTTATAAACAGCTCCTGGGAAGTTATTTTATTAAATACATCGTAGTTTTGCTCTGAAAACTGCGTACAAACAAATATCGATAACACATCGTTACCCGGCGCCGTAACAAATATAGGTACAGATTTCGCGACCTACTGTATCGTGCTGGATGTTTTAATTGCTTTACAAAACGATTGGTTCTCTCCGCATGAGAACGCACGATATCGACGTACAGAGTGATATCGATATCGATATCGACGTACAGAGTGATATCGATATCGATATCGACGTACAGAGTGATATCGATATCGATATCGGTCGCATCCCGCGGACTCACCTCGAAGTCTGAACACCTTGGAAAATTACCAACGTACGGCCGACTACGTGCATTTAAACCGATATACACGTTTCGAAACATACACAGGAGCGAGTCTCGAACGACTCCTAGATTCATTTAAGTTCGGTGCGGGGTCCCGTGTACGGCCCCGCATTCGATGAATAGCTATCGCTCATAGCACCCAGCGCGCGCTACCGGCGACTCCTTATTACCAGGAGTTGGAATAAAATCATGTCACACGAGGGTGATAGACGTCGACGTGTCGTGACAGTGCGGGCGGCTTCCGGGGTGCCGCGGACCCGAACGAGCGGGGACCGTCGGGGCCCTCCGCGCCCCACCGCGAGCGCGGACAGGAGCGCGGCCCGCGGGGCCTGTCTCGGATCAATGACGCCAGCGGTTGTGAATGAAGCGAAATCGGAGCCGGCGCTCGGCCGCTGACGCGGCTTCTCGGAACCGGGCACCGGCGGCCGCGCAGACCAAACAAACGCGCAGAGGAAGCGGACACGTGAGTCCCGCGACACCTACACCCGTGCGAACGGGTGTGACTCGCTCCACGCATTATGGTGCGAGTGTGCGGTACCGCCGCCAGTCCCGGGGCCGCCGCCGCCAGTCCCGGGGCCGCCGCCGCCAGTCCCGGGGCCGCCGCCGCCAGTCCCGGGGCCGCCGCCGCCAGTCCCGGGGCCGCCCCCGCCAGTCCCGGGGCCGCCGCCGCCGTCGATCCCGTAAACTTATCAATCGTTAGAGTTCGATAGTCGGTATGAGTAGGTTTGCTGGTTTTTTTTTAGAAGAAATAAAGTATTATTCAGGTTTGAACTGAAATTTACAACATACGTCTTAGAAGAATATTAAATAGTATTTCTGAAAATAGATCGACATTTTATTTAACGTTTTCAATACATACCTATTATGTACCGGCTTAATGATTTGCATTCTTTTTTAAAAACTTCACGCTCACCACGATTATAATTGAAATTGGATTTTATTGTAGTTCTATAGTGACCGCGCTCTCTGGCATAATAAAAGAAAATTGTATGAGCGTTTAGGTTACGTTGCAATGCTGAAACTTAGGTGACGGACGGAAACGGTGACGAACAATATAATCGGGGAACCTAGGTATGAGACGAGTCAACGAGGACTCTCACGCAGAAACTTATACCGTCGAGGATCAGTTAAATAAACGACGAATGCGTCGATTTAATATACTCACTTCGAACTGTCACAAAGATCAAAAACGAAACATAAGAATTTCTTTTTAAAACATGCCTACTGCCGAGTTTCTCGCAGGGCTCCTTGCGGTAGTAGATCAGAACCCGTAGTCGTCCGATTACGGGTTCTGATAAACTAGTAAAAGTTAAATCGATAGTTTGCATTCGAGCCCGACTCGCGGACCTCAGCGGAGCGGTACGCGTACGCACGTTCTCCTGACCGTTCGTTCGGTAAAGTTTTTATATTTTACTATCTGGCGACGTGAAGAATGGATGTGTGTGCAATAAACGAAAAAATAGTGAAGTCGTACCGAGCCGACGCAGAGCGCGGCTAGATCGTCTCGCCGGCCGCTGTCGGAACCCAGAGTTCACTGTCACACAAGAGTGAGCCCTCGGAGACGACCGCCCGGGACCTCGCGGGCCCCGCCGAGGGGCCGGCGTCTCCTCGGCCGGGGCGGTCGCTCGGGGGCTGCCCGGCGCTACGGTCCGGGCCCCGGGTATTCGACCCCGTGAATTATAATCCGTAGCGATAAATCGATCTCACCTCGGCAGGTCACGACCGCCGATAGCACTGGAGCGGAGTCCGAGGTCCGATGTCTTTCTATTTGAGTTTCAAAGCGAATCTCCCCGGGCGCGGCTCGCGTCCTCGCGTGTCCGACCGAGGCCGGCGGCGGGCGGGCGGCCCGGGGGCGCGGACCTGCCCCGGTCCGGTCCCATCGCACGAGGTCGAGCGACGCCGGCGGAAGCTCGGGACCGCCGGTCGCGGTGAAGAGCGCGTTCGCGACGAGGAAGCGGCCGCGGGCGGCGCGCGCGCCTGCCTACTGCGCGCCGCGGGCTCGCAGCGCGGCCGATTTCGCTTTATCTAATCGCTGGAAGATAAGCGGCGCTCCCGCGAGCTGCGGCCGAGCCGGCGCCGCCGCCGCGGGGCGAGCGACTCGCGCCGCCGCCTCGCCGCTGGAGCGGTGCGACGGTGCACTCGACTGGACCGCGACGATTCAACGATGACGATTCTCGATTCGACGCGTTTCAGCGGTAGAATATTAAATACACTAAGGAAGTTTAAATCGTGGTCGACGGACGAAGCTCACCGAAGGGGTCCTCGTCGTTAGCGGCCATGGTCGCGGGCTCCGGGTGCTGCGCTGCGGGCCGTCGGACGCATCGCCTGGTGCGGCGCGAGTCGCGAGCGCGCGCTGCGGAGGCCGGCGCGCGAGTCCGCGGGCCGCGGGCGCCGCGCGCCGCCCTCGCGCTGCCGGCCAGCCCCGGGACTCTCCGCGGCCGGAGCGCGGCGCCCTCGGGCCGATGCGGAGTCAGCTCCGCCCCGCGGCCCGCGCCCGCCCCCCGCCGGGCCCCGGCACGGCAACGCCAGAGACGTGCCGATAGTGTCCACTGTCCGCTACGCTCCAGGACCGCTTGCCGCCCGGACGCCGGCCGGACGCCGGACTCGTCCGCGTGGTCGGCGGCGGACCTCCCGGACACGGAGGTCGCCGCACCGCTCGCTGTCGATCGAATCGATTTGCGACCTTTTCATTTACAAAATTTAAAATTCGTGATCATTTTATTAGATTATACATTTTATAAAATATAAATAATTTGAAAATATCAAGTACATAACTCTTAAGAAATTCGAAATTAATGTAAATTTTTGCCGAATTGTGATATATACTAAGGAATGAACGCACAAAGTTCGTATAATAAAAAATTTATATTAAATATTACGTATATAATAATATATTATGTAATTTTATTTTTGTCTTGTTCGAGAACGGCGCGTCTCTCATTTTACCAATTAGAAAGACAAAGTGATAATGTAAACCGAATTAACTATTCGCCGTCACAAGTTTTAGACTAGTTTACGGCTGATCATTTACTATTAAGGAAACTCCGAAAAGACGAAATGTATAAAATGTACGGTCACGATTGACACGACAAGTTGACGCTGATATCTAAAAAGTGATAGCATACAATTCGTGCGGAATACAACGTCGCTCGGACGAATAGGGACAGTTTCAGTAAAAATTACTTACTACTACTCTATCTCAGGAGACTGAAGGACAACGATTACCAGATGAATTTGAAATCGCACATAAAGAAAATATACAGTAACGGTTATTATAAAATGGACGATTATATCAATGACAATAACGCTCGGTCGTAATATTTAAAAAATAAGTATTAAAGTAATTATTATTAAATTCTGTAACAACTATTATTGTTGAAATACAAAAAAGTAGACCTATTTTCAATAAAATGTTTGATGTAATGAAAGTTAGAATGGCTATACAGAATACTCTTAAAAAAATAGAACACCTCCACCGTACGTCGGTTTGTTATATTTCAAACGAACGGGAGAGCATTTTCGACGGACGCTCCGAGAGGACTAAAACTTTTCCTTAATTTACAATAATTATCATTGTTTTTCAATTAATTTAAACAACACACGATGAGCTCTACATGATGAGGTTGTCTTATATCGAGCTCAACTCACCGACATTTCCGTTTAGACATTCAGCGAGCGCTCAAATTGTGAATGCCCGTTAGTGTGACGTCACCGCCCGCCGCCCGCCACCTGCCGGCCTCGAGCGGCGCTTCGCGGTGCGCTCGCGTGCCGCTAGGTGTCACGATAGTAAAACGAGCTATTCATAGTTATTCATGAAGATTGTTGGAGCCGAATAATAATAATAATAATAAGTAGGTTTTTACCAAGCCACGATCGGCGCAAATTAGTAAGTTTCAGAAACAGTTAATTAAACAAAACAACTCTTTTGGCGTCAATGGTACCCGTCGCTGACCTGAGTGATAAATAGGCAGAAACCAATCAAATCAATGATTGAATAATTTATAGAATTAGGCGTTATTTTGCGGAGATCCATAATACAAAAGTAATAATAAAATTATTTTGCTATAATCCGCTATAATAATTTTGCTATAATAATTTTGCTATAATAATAATAATTGCGGATTATAGCAAAATAATTTTATTATTACTCAATGATTGAAATCAAACTAATCTTCATTCAATTAAGCTTTTTACGAGCACTTTTGAATCGTCAAATATCAATTAGATTTCATCCGCCGTGTTGTATCTGGCTGAGTAGAAACAATCACCTTCATTTCTTAGTCTGCTAAAATAGTCCTATGTTAGTTTGACAAAAGAATTATAATTACTTTTTGATTATCTTTATTTCAATACAAAAATCAATTTTAAGTGTTTTTGGAAAAAAAATGTAACAAAACCTAATGTAAAAAGACCGATGTGCAATAAAAGATAAATAAGTAATTATAAATAAATCACTATGGTATAAAATTAAGGAGTAGAGTTGTCTTAGTAAAGAAGCAAAATTTTATAAAATTTCGGTTTTACCAACATAAAATTATAGCAAATTTAAACTTTCGGAGCCTCTCCTGTATTGAGATTTTGCATTTCGGCCCTTATACATAGGAGCCATCGATATAATTACAAGTCAGTGTCGTAAATTGCGTGTGACTCACATACGAGCTACGACTGATGGAGTGCGGCCATATAAAGTAATAAACAGTCGGTCGCGTCGCCCGCGCCACCTGCACGCCGCCGCCGGAGGCCGAGAGGCGTGTCACGTGGTGACGACGCGCCGCGGCTGTCGCTGCTGCCCGTGTTGCCAACTTAGCCCAACGTTTACCCCACGTTAGCACGAAAGGTTATTTGACGTGCGTTAAAAATACATCGAAATGAAACAAATCCAGGCATCTGTTCCCACGACAGTGCATTTATTTCGCGACGAATTTTTCGCGCAGCGTTCCATTTTGGGCGTTAAGGGCGAAGGGCGTTAAGCCCAATATGCCATACGAAACTTCTCATAACGCCTATTGCGGAATTTTAACGCGACGTATTTTTTACGCTCGTGCCTACGAGGGTATAGGCTATCTCAAAAGGTACAGCGGCAACGAAAAAAAGCGATTGGCGACCGGTCGCCATTTAGGCTACTCTGAAAAAACTTTGGGCGATTTTAGGCTATGAGCTACTACAAATATTTTGATATATTTAAAAAGTCAAAACGAAATTACTCTTAATTAGCCTCTTCGAATGTCAAGGTTGGGAAGTCGGTACTTTCAAGCTCTAATGTAAATTTTGGAACCTCTCTTTTAGAGTTCGAACCCATTTATTGAACACTAGTTTTAGAAGGTCTCTTTAAAGGATAGTGTACCGACAAATAAATTAAAAGAAGGGCGTAGAAGGTGTTCCTTGGTTCTATTCCGCTTATGGTAATAATTTGTAACGAAATTTCCACGCAATATGAAATAATCTATGGATTGCCCCATCCATATTTGATGGATTGATTAATTTCAACCCCAAAACAGCGTATTGTTCGCAAGGAGACTTTTGGCCATGTATGTCTGATATACCTAGGATGCTTTTTTTGTCATCAATCAATCAATCAATCAATCAATAGTCTTGCTGCTCACAATTTTATACCCACAGAAGAAAAAGTTGCAGAATTTCTAAAATGTTTATAAATCTCGTAACTTTGATGCTGTTGCTGGACCTAATATTTCCATGGTTGTTGCCGGACTTAGTATTAGTAAGATCATCAAGCTCGTCATCAAGACATGATGATTGTGATGAAGATGGTGATGACGGGGAGTTTTGGAAGAGATTACTTTATTCATAGATAGCGACTAGGATTTAACTACTAGTAATTTATTCTATTCATTGTTTTAATTAATAATAATAATAATAATAATAATAATAATCATTTATTCAGATATGGTGTTACAAACAGATACTTAAACTAATGACATACCTGTCTGTAACACCATACCGAATAGGTCACAGCTCAGCGTATGTCCTGCCTAGGCGCTGATTTTCAGCAGTAACCCGAAATGTGCAATGTATGACAACAGTGTACCGTATATATATATTATATATACGTATAACGGTATATATGTACATATATAAATGTGTATATTATATAAAATATTAAATAAACAACAGTGTACAATCTATATGATATAAAAGCTTTACGGAGATGTAATATATATAAAATAATACGTGAATAATAATAATTATGAATAAAAGAATGTAATAATATGCCGCTTTATAGAATTGATGTCTCCACTGAAAAGTTTTGACATTCAATTTGTTTATTAATCATAAGTGTTTTTAATTTATTCTTAAATGCGATTTTGTTAGTTTTGTTTGATTTTAATTAGTTTTTCACTTTTTTTTTTAATTCTTGGAAACACAAATGACTTTTTTGGCTACCATGACCTTCGACTAGGCAATTTTGGGCTACTTTACAAGCAAAAGATTTGGGCTATTTTAGGCTACTTAGCGCGTAGTTTTCGGCTATTTAGACCCAATGAGACTTGGCAACACTGGCTGCTGCCCGTGCAGTCTGTAGCGGCGCGGCGGCGGATCGGGACCCGTGCGGTGACAGAGTGGGACCCGTGCGGCGACAGAGTGGGACCCGTGCGGCGACAGTGCGGGACCCGTGCGGAATGTCTGCAGACGGCGTTGTGGTGCGGGCCATGCGGCGCGAGGACGTGCCCGCCGTGCACCGCATGATACACGTGAGTGGCGGCGAGCGGACAGTGGACACTATTGTATTATATTATATTTATCTGCTAAGAATGAAAAATACTAGTATATAACATTATTTATTTTGAAAGCGACATCTACACAGCATGTATGAAATATATACCGTCGTAGTTCAAGAATATCTCGACAGATGGAAGAAGTTACCGACAACTTTTTGGAAATAAATAAAACGTAACGAACTTTTACTAAAATGTCTACGCTACTGTCGAGTGTCGAGCGAAGACTACAGTCAAAGACTACAGTGTACATATTGAAAACTGCAGTGTAGTGTGTACATGTGTCGACTGAACGAGGATCTAAAACATGGGTGACCGACATTTTTTTAGGCGGGCCAAAATTAAGAGATGAGATTTGTTGGCGGACCGCACTACAATTTTGTGTTTATTATTTATTACATAGGGGTTATAAAAAAAAAATATAACAATAAAAATGAACAATAATAAATTTTAGTGAAATAGCAGATTTTATTACTCAGAACTAAGTGCATCATTGTCGATATCGATCGATGATCATCGGTGATTCGTGTTCTCGTTCAAAATTTAATATACTTCATTCGACTAAAGATCGGCGACGCGCTTTTTAAAATCAGCTTAACGTGGTGATTATTAAAAAGAATAATTTGTAACGATCGCTGAATCATATGTAATGAGATATGATACGAACTACGTATATTGGAATGGTCTGTTTGTGGTTTGTCTACATTAAAAGAAAAGATACGCTGCGCGGAACACAGATCGACGCCCAGCGGGCCGCGGTCTGGTCACCCATGATCCAAACCGAAATACACTTGACGAAGAACTAATAAGCAATAAGTGAACACTATAATGTAGTATTTCGAAGATTAAGAATTACACAAGCATCAAAAGTGAATCCACAACTGTTGCTGTTGTCGGTGAGCCCGTCGCCACAGTCGTTAGCGCTAACGTTCAAACAAGTCACGCGCGCCGGTCTGTCCGCAGGAGCTGGCGACGTTCGAGGGCTTCCCCGAGGGCCCGCAGCTCAACGAGCGAGGTGAGCGATGCTCGAGTTAGGAGAATGCTTAGAACGAAACGTTGAATACACATCGAACGATGGGAAATTCGTATGTCGGTGGTAATCAACTACATATATAACTGCGAACGATACATTCCATATATAATAAGTATATTTTTTTAAACAGACAAGCGGCAGGTACTATAGAAAGAGCATCGCCATCATCTTTCTATAAATTACAGTAAAATTATTATAAAACTAGCAATGCCCCGCGGTTTCACGCGCGTCCATACCGATCTCTTGGTAGCGGAAAGTCTACGAAGTCGGACTATAGACTTATTAAAATTTAATTAAGTTAATTATAAAAAATGGCTATCATTAGTATTCTTGTAATAAGAGCTAACTCACCAAATGCAGGCCCTGCTATAACGGTCGCTACGATGAATTTGTTACGGCATTATTTGATTTCGATTTACATTCTTAAATTCGTAAAATCTTTTGATTGGGATGTCGGATTTTAATAATTTAAAAAGTATTTTACAGGTATTGAAACAGTTTTTAATAAAATATCATAAAATAGGATAAGAATTAATACAGAGATATGAATAAAGCGGTTTGATTATTGACGGCACTTTTATCAGCTTTTACAATGTAAAAAAGTAGTTATATTGGGATAACTATAATGTTAGACATATGGTATCGCGGCCTTTTTTTTAAGGATTTTGTATTTAATTAACGTTCAGTGTAGTTATTATGATAAATTTGTTCGTATGCAAATATAAATAAATAAATAAAAAGAACTTTACCCAGCAACAAACATTTTACAAAAACAAAGAAGATTTTTTTTACATAATATAAATGTATGTCGGTCACGGACTCAGCTAAGAAGTCGTTTTTCAGTCCACGTGAGGACTAAGACTGCTGCCAACACAAATTTTATATTTTTCGAGCACATGTCTATAATCGTTTAATCTAAATTTATATGATAAAAATGAACCGCGTCACACGAGCCGCACCCGATAATCCGTTTAAACTATTCACGTTAGCTTTTCTCTCAGTATAACAACTTGCCAATCGAGTCGTTTCTTTAAAATTTAAAGTTACCAAGTAACCTCAGCGTCACGGCAGCCGCTAACCGTTGACCGCTCGCGCCGCCCGCCGCAGATCTGATCGAGGACGGCTTCGAGAGCTCCCCGAGCTGGTTCTTCGGGCTGGTGGCGGAGCGCGGCGGCCGCCTGGCGGGCTACGCGCTCTGCAACCGCGCCTACTCCAGCTGGACGCGGCGCGCCTTCTACGTGGAGGACCTGTACGTGGCGCCCGCCGAGCGCCGCGCCGGCGTCGCGCGCGCGCTCATGCAGGAGCTGTGCCAGGTGCCTCACTCCGTTACCGATGACAATAGCGTCGTGTGATCCCACGACGCTAGTCTACGATCGACCAGATTGTCCGGTGTCTTCACGATCATCCGTATTATACGGTAAATACTTTGATTTATTTGTTATTTTATTGCCGGGTCGGCGACCGTGAGACGATAGGCGAGTATGCTGTACTTTGATCGTACTCGCGCTCGATCGTTCGTAATCGTCGATTATGAAGAGGAGAGAGAGTCGACTGGCTAGCACGACGTGTCGTATTGCCGCGTGCCGTGTGCCGCGTATGGTTGAGTCCTGGCGGCGCGCAGGTGGCGCTGGCGGCCGGCGTGCGGCGCGTGGACTGGCACGTGCTGCGCGACAACGCGCCCGCGCTGGCCTTCTACGGGCGGCTCGGCGCGCGCGACCTGGCCCGCAGCGAGGGCCGCGCCGCGCTGCGCCTGGACGGGCCGCGCGTGGCCGCCGTGGCCGCCGGCCGCCTGCTGGAGCGCGCCGAGCCCGCCCCGCCGGACGACACTCCTGCTCGCGATTGATATAGCGCATTCTTTACTGCCGTGTTTGCTAAGAAATGTTTGAATTATTATAATAAAATGCATATTAATATACGACGACTCTTATTTTAGCTTTAACTGATTGTTGTGGGATATTCCAGTTTCTGTATTTATGCTTTCGGTACTCGCGTACGCCTCCACCGTACGCTCGCGGTTACGTCTCGTGAACGATGATGTCCTCCGGTGACAGATCGACGAATTCAAAATAAAGGTCCCGCGTGACCCAGTCGATTTCTGTTAATTTGAATCGTCCCGTACGAAACGTGCGAAGCGGACCGGCCGCCGCCATTGTCGAACATCAGTTACCCTTTCTGGTTATTTATGAAAGTTCTAATTTGTAAAGTTATATTTAAAATTGTCATTCGATTCTCAGCAGAACACGTAGAGTCCGAAAGTCGCTGTAGTAAAATACTGCCGCAATTCAGCTCCGATATACAATATCACAAACTCACGTCGGTATCGGTGTCCGCCACCCGCCCGCGCGGACTGACGGCGGCGCGGCGGCAGTGCGCGGCGGCAGTGCGCGGCGGCAGTGCGCGGCGGCAGTGCGCGGCGGCAGTGCGCGGCGGCAGTGCGCGGCGGCAGTGCGCGGCGGCAGTGCGCGGCGGCAGTGCGCGGCGGCAGTGCGCGGCGGCAGTGCGCGGCGGCAGTGCGCGGCGGCAGTGCGCGGCGGCAGTGCGCGGCGGCAGTGCGCGGCGGCAGTGCGCGCGGCGCTGCGAAGCGACCCCGACTTCTGCTGAAGTAAAGCGCGGCGGCGGCCGGTCGCGTGCTTGTCCGTACTCGGTACGTGTCGCGCGAACCGCTTTCGCGCCTCGACTCACTGTTGACGTAATAACTGCATTTAACGACTTTATTTAAAATTAAACACTACGAACCGCGATAAAAGTTCGATTTCATGATTCGGTACATTTTATTATTTAAAACCGACGTCTGGTTTTATGTATAACAAACATGCTATAAAAACGCATACTAGAAAATTACTGGAATATTATTCGTACCTACTTAAAGATACCGAGTAAAAAAATTAAACTTAGTTTTAAACGTGAGAAGTGAGTCACTAAAATATCACTGTTTACGTCCTCACTTACTTATTTTAGATTTTTTCCCATTCCGATCGGCTGAGACTGCAGAGTTATCACCCGAGTGTTTTGAAAGAGTGATAATTTTTATTCAATCTAATGGAAGATTCGAGTACCACTGTATTAAATTTATTACATGTTCAGGCGAGTCCGAAGAACCACGCATTAGCTTATATTGAAAGCATGGCCCCGAGAGTTATCTAAGATCAGATCGTATATAACGTACGATTCCGAATCAATGTTTAGAAAATCTCTTTTAAATCTTTTCTCAGAAACGTAGACCATATAATCATTTTATTTAATCAAATTTAATCAGTCCTATTGTTACTAGTTTTTGCTAATTGTATACTCCATAACATCGTAAGTCTGATAAGTGTATACTTACTCATCGTTTGATTACTACGTTTGTAGTAATCAAATGATGTTTTGATTCATTGATTCATTGATTCATTTGATCAATGTATTACTGTTTAGTATTGTTGTGCATGTTGTTGCCATCTTTAATTAATATAGCATTTAGTCAAAACATTTTATTGTATCGTGTATAATCTTAAGCGTATTTAATGTATATATTGTTGATGGCCTAATAAATAAAATAAAATCAGATATTCCGGATTTAGCAAATAACAATGGCGAACAATGAAATCTCTAACCAACCGACCATAGTACCGCCAAATCCAAAAGCTCAGTTTCACGAGCAAAATGCTATGATGAACGACGTCAAATGCCTCGTGTGTACCTACCCGCCTACCTATCTACCTGCACATCGCTATCGACATAAGACATCCTATAAAACTTATTTCAAGACGGCTCCCTGAAAACCTATTTGTCACGCTCGGCTCCACTAAGTATCGCAGAAATTCATTTACTGTCGTGCATCACCAGCGTTTAATAAATTAGTAAACTGTCATAAAATAGACTTGTTTACATCTCAACCTAATGCGATAAGAAAACATATGTCTGGAATGTGGTTTGACTCGATCCTCCTCCTTGATTAAATTTACTGTTAATTTTCTTTTCTGTTCATTTTGGCTTACAAATTGTATCCGAAAGTTCTATTAATTGAGTAGCTCACATGTGGAAATGTATTACTAGTTTGAGCTGTTCATTTTCCAAATAAAGAAAAAAATAAATACGACGATAGATTACCGGTATAAGGTGCCAAGTGACTTAAGGTTGACATGTATTTCCAGTTTCAGAATTAACCGAGCGCCCGACTGAACTATTCATTATCATTCGTTCCTCATTCGACGCACTTCATATCCATCGTGAAAGGAATAGTCAGTCAAGAAAGTGGTGTTATTTTTTAAAAATCTTGACTTAATTAGGAATATTATGAGGTCGACACTCCAAAATTCCAACACCCCATATTCCATTAGTTCAATTGACAGTTGATAAGTCAGAGTAGGAGCGGTCCCCTGAGCCCGGGCCCGGTGGCTACACCATTATCTTTAGCGTACTTTTGACTTGTGAAATGGTGGTCGGACGTGTTGGAAGCGCGGGAGTGCAAGTACTTTTTATTGCTGTTGTATCATACAGCTCGCGAGCTGTGCAGGTGGCCGGGGCCGACCGGCGGAGGGCTACAGTTGCGCCTACACATTTCGAATAGCGATTGCGCGGTCGTGCGGCGGCGGGCGGCGACTCTCGTAGGCGCGTACAGGAATATTGCCCGTACAATCCGGTTCTAAAAATTGGCACTACGGTAAGTCAAATGGTCCACGGCCGGAAGCGAGCACGTTCGGGAGGCCCCCGGGTCAGGTCGCGGCCGGCACTATGAAGAGCACTCGGAGTGTGTGTCTCCCGGACAACTCCACAGTGTGTGGAAAACTTGTTACAATTCTCGTGTCCTATTCCTTCGACAGCCGCGTGTCGTATTCTAATAACAATAATGTCTAACACAACATTGACATGTTTATTTATGCCGTCTGTGTGCCATCCGTGTGCTGTCCGAGTGCTGACCGTTCGTTGCTTCCCCTTTCCTAACATTTTTTAAAGATTTCCTATTTTATTGTATAATGTGTGGTATCTGGCTGAGAAGAATAGACCACCCTCATTCTTACCGAGGTGGCGGCTAAGGTAAGTTGACGTCAGGCAGGCCACAGGTCCAATAAAATATGTAGACAGTAGACATGTGACAACATGTTTGTAACATGTTATGCCGACCCCTCTTAAAGTGGGACGAGGGTAGGAGGATTATGAATTCAATTGTATGATGTAAAGGATTACAACGTTGTTGCACGAAATACTTCAGGTACATAGGTATGAGCCCACCAACTTTTTTGTTATTATTTTTCAATAATTATCGTCATGTTTGAATTAATTTACACAAAGCCTCAACAAGTTACGTATGTTACATCGTTCCACTGATTTCACTCTGTCCGTGGCTTCACGGAGGTGCCGCCGGTCGAGTGCCGACACTCGGAAGGACAAGCGTAGCTCCACTCGCAGTCTACGCGTCGTATACAGAAGATCTTTATCTACACAGTAGAAAAAGTTAATAAGCTGTTTACAATATCTTTAATGGTAAATCTTCCCTCGATCCAGGTTAAAGTTTATCGTCGTTTCCGAGGGAATCTGTTAAATAATAATTGAGGAAATCTCGATTTATATATGTTCTACCTCCCGCGAGCTTCGATTCCCTGTCAAATAATAAATAGATGACAAGGTAGTAGGTACTTTTACAAATTAATGTTATAATATGTTGTTATTGTGCAGTCACCTTAGCGACCCTCGAGCGACCTTTCTATTTGCGGCCGGCCTTTGATCCGACGCGCTCGAGCGACGGACGAGGCCGCGCGGCGCGGGGCGGGCGCGCGCCCGCCGCCCGCCCCGGGACCATGGCCGCCCTGCTGACCGCGCTGCTGACCATGCTGCCGGCCGCGATGCTGACCATGCTGCCTGCCGCGCTGCCGGCCGCGATGCCGACCGCGCTGCCGACCGCGCCGTCGACCGCGCTGCCGACCGCGCCGCTGTCCGCTGCCGAGCCCGTCCGGCTGCTGCTGGTGCTGCGTTCGGCGTGCCGCTGGCCGGCGCTGTTCTCGCGGGCGCGCCTGGAGCGGCACGCGGCCGCCGCGCCGCCGCCGGCCCGGCTGCCCCGCTCGTACCTGCTACTCGGCTACGAAGGTAACATTAGCTGGCCCGTTGGCGCAGTCGACGGTGACCCTGCCACGTGCACCGCGGGCCGCCGGTACGATTCCCACCGCGAGCCGTCTTCTATAAAATTTTGTTTGTATAAAAAAAATTTTGGTTTTCTATGTATTTGTATTTAAGTAAATATTAAAAATAATGTATGTATATAATTTAACAGTTGACTCGTAACACAAGTTACTCTCTACTGGATTTTGCGATGGAATTAACATTTTGTCAATTTTAACTATGAGAATAAAAGAAAATTGTTTTGCTTAGAAAGAAATTATAAACGCACGATCAGCGAACCGAAATAGGAACGTGCACCGATACGAACGATGCCGGTAACGAATAATATTCGTGAGTAACGATTCGGTACTCGCTACTCGTGTACCCGTCACCCGGTACCGCATCGTAAGGTTCGCTTAGAGCTTTTCAAATTTAAGAAAACATTACAAAGGGTGGAAGGATCGGCGAGTATATGTAATATTACGTATAGGTCAGAAGTTCCGCTGTTAAAGTTTGTTGTATTCACCTACGTAGTTTTATATTTACATTTTTATCATTTACAAAGAAAAGTCACCTTTAAAACGAGTTCATCCGCCGTCGCGGACGTGCGGCGGCACTCCGTACGGGATTCACCCGTCTTCGAGGTGCGCCGCAACGACGATGATGAAATCTTGTATTACGTACCTACTCATCGATGATTCCGGTGATGCCCCAAAGTTGTTGTAAATTACAACTGAGACACTAATAACATACGTGATGTCGCAGAGACGTGCGGCGCGCGCTGGGAGACGGCGGTGAGCCGCGCCGCGCTGGCCGCGCTGGCGGCGGGCGGCGGCGTGGCGGGCGCGGGCGGGCTGGGCGCGCGGGCCTGCGCCGGCCTGCGGGCGGCGGCGCGCGCGCTGCGGCTGCCGCTGGCCGGCGGCTGCGCGCGGGCGGCGGCGCGCGGCGCGGCCGTGGCGCGGCTTGCGCGGGCGCTGCGCTGGCGGCGCGCGGCGCTGGCGGGCGGCGGCGGCGCCTGCGGCCCGGCGCTGCTGGCGGCGGAGCGCGCGCTGGCCGCCGCCGGCGTGTTCGTGTCGCGCCCGTCGCCGCCCGCGGCCGGAGCCCTGCGGCCGCACGGTGAGCTGTCGAGATACGTGCAGGACTCGTAAAACTCACGAGTCGCACTGCACTAATTCACTCTGTTATTATAAATTATTTTCTATTCTAATGAATACGGCAATCCGTTTAAGTTTTTAAGACAATCACTAATCGTTCTGTTAGAGCGTCCGGTTTGGTTTATGTATATTAAAAAGACACGAACTGAACTTATAAACGTTTAATTTCGTAATGATCTACTAGTACTTGGATACTAGTACTTCGCGAAACCCTTGTAGCGGTATCAGCAGTATATGCCCATGTTGAATAGGGTTGTGTTTATGTAAAGCTTATTTTCCTTTAGCAAGTTTGTAATAAAATAAAACACGTCCGTATCTCATTACGATTTATTGCGATATAGTAATGACGTAAACGAATGATTCAAACAGGTTGTAACGGTTCGTACCTCATATCGCTTCACACGTGACTTGTCTTTCCAGTCGTTATCTTCTGCGACCCCGCGGGCGACGGCGCTCGGCTGCCGGAATCCCTCGAAGACTCAGAAATACTGTTTCTGCATATTGCCGACTCTAAGGGGACGCGGGACCGCGGCGGAAACGGAACGGTGTCGGCGGAAGCCGCCCGCGAGGCATCGGGAGTATTCGTATCGCATTATTTGGATTCCGTCTTGAAAGAGGTTTCGTCGCGATCGACTCGCCCGCGCCGCGACCGGTCGCGTCACCTCGCGGGGTCGGTCGATGTCGACAAACGAGCGGCCGATCGTCTGCTGGTTCTCAGCGATGAAGACTTCGAGGCCGAGCCCGCGGCCGAGGCCGTCTACGACGAAATCTTGGAAGCGGCACGTCTCTATATGGAAGCGAAAAAAAACAAAATCGAATACTTCCGTAACGATTTCTATCTGTACGGTAGTAGAATTATCGGCGAGATTTCGACGTGGGAGCGGGTGGCTACTTTCGCGGTCGCGTCGCGCCAGCCGCTCGGCGACCCCGAGCGCGGCGCCGCGGAGGTCGCGATAGACCCGGCGGGGGAGGCGGGGCTGGGGCGCAGGAGGGCGGCGCGGGTCGCGGGGCGGGCGCCCGCCGGGCCCTCGGCGGCGCGCGTCGTCGCAGCGGTGCTGTGCTGCGCGGGCGGGCTGCTGGCGGCGGGCGGGCTGCTGGCGGCGGCCGCGCGGCGCCGGCCGAGGGCGCCCCGCGCCGTTCCCGTCCTCGCGCCGACCGACTTCCAGTTCCCGGCGGACGAGCGCCGCCGGGTGGGGGAGGGCGTGGAGAGCGTGCTGTCGTGGCTCCGGCACCTGCACGACTTCGGCGGGCCGGAGCCGGAGCGGCCGGACCTGCTGAAGCGGCCGGAGCCGCTCGGGCGGTCGGCGCCTTCCTCGACGGGCAGCGTCGCGCGGCTCGCGCTCGACCACCGCACCAGGTACAAGGTGCGAGCTCCGCTCTCGGACGAGCAGGGCGCCCTCGTCGACCGGAGACGGAGAGACGCTTTTCGCTTCGCGTGCAGGGAGATCCCGTCCACGTGAAGTACTTGCCGGCGACGACGCTCGAGCTGCGCCGGAAGACGATCGACCTGCTGCTCGTCATGCAGGGCCTGCGCCACGAAAATCTAAACCCGTTCATAGGTAGGAGCTATTCTGTTTTTCGCACTCGCTCCTGTCTCGATCGTTCCATAACCTCCGGCCGGGCGCAGGCTGCCTGGCGGAGGGCCGGCCCGCGCTGGTGTTCGCGGCGGGCGCGCGCGGCTCGCTGGAGGACGTGCTGATGGCGGACGCCATCGCGCTGGACTGGACGTTCCGGCTGTCGCTGCTGACGGACCTGGTGCGCGGCATGCGCTACCTGCACGGCGGGCCGCTGCGCGCGCACGGCCGCCTGTCGTCCCGCAACTGCGTGGTGGACGCGCGCTGGGCGCTGCGCGTGTCGGACTACGGGCTGCCGGCGCTGGCCGCGGCGCAGGGCCTGCCCTACCCGCCGCGCCTTGCGAGAGGTGCGCCGCGACACTTTGAACGTCGTGCGTGTGTGGCGCCGTCGTTCTCGATCGCATCGAATGGATCGAATTTCGATCGTAGATTTACTCTGGACCGCGCCGGAGCTGCTCCGCGAGGCCGGCCCGGCGCCGGTCCCGGCCGGCACGCAGGCGGGGGACGTGTTCTCGTTCGCCATCATCATGCAGGAGGTCATCGTACGCGGCGAGCCGTACTGCATGCTGGCGTTGACGCCGGAGGGTGAGCGGGGGCCGGACGCGGACCGAATCGTTCGAGCGGACGACTCTACCGTACCGCGATGTTTTCAGAGATCGTCGAGAAGCTGATCCGGCCCCCTCCTCTGATCCGGCCGTCGGTGTCGAGGGGCGCGGCGCCGCCCGAGGCCGTGGCCGTGATGCGCCAGTGCTGGGCCGAGCGGCCCGAGCTGCGGCCCGACTTCGCCCGCCTGGACGAGGCGTTCCGGCAGCTGCACCGCGGGAGGTGGGCGCGGACCCTCGCCGGACGCCGCCCGGACCGAGCCGAGCGTCCCGATCCGAACGTCACGCGCGGACTATCGTTTTAATCCTTTTCAGAAAGACCAACATCGTCGATTCCATGTTCGAAATGTTGGAGAAATATAGCAATAATTTAGAAGAATTAATAAAGGACCGAACGGAGCAGCTCGACATGGAAAAAAAGAAAACCGAACAACTCCTCAACCGCATGCTGCCCAGGTGAGGCCCGGCGCGGGGACAAGGGTGCGTGATCGTTTGAGATCACTTAAAGTAGATTCTTATCGGTTCATTTTTTGATAACGTGTCGCGAAAAAAGTAAAAATATAATAGTAGGGAAGAGCAACAATCGGACCTCGCGGGCGAGGCGGTACGGGATGGCAACTTCGATCAGGCTTTCTCCCTCGCCCAGCGCGAGGGAGAAAGCCTGATCGAATGCGAATTGCCTCGACGTGCGAATGTCGAGCGGCAACTTCGTCAGCGAATTAGAGCGTGTCCCCGGTACGAGCGCGCCGCGTCCAGCGTCCGCCGAGGGGTTCTCGCGAAGAGCGCGTGCCGCTCTACAGGCCGCGGGGCGCCGTTCGCAGGACCGTCGCGGAGCGGCTGCTGCTGGGGCTGCGCGTCGAGCCGGAGGAGTTCGAGGAAGTGTCGATCTACTTCAGCGACATCGTGGGCTTCACGGCCATCGCCGCGCGCTCCACGCCCGTGCAGGTCGTCGACCTGCTCAACGACCTCTACACCACGTTCGACGCGGCCATCGAGCAGTACGCCGTGTACAAGGTGCGCGCAGCCGCGGCCCCGTCACCGCACAGCCCCGTCACCGCGCGGCCGTCCGCAGGTGGAGACCATCGGCGACGCGTACGTGGTGGCGGGCGGGCTGCCGGTGCGCCGCGCCGACCACGCGCAGAGCGTGGCCACCATGGCGCTGCACCTGCTGCACCTGGCGGGCCGCTTCCGCGTGCGCCACCTGCCCGCCACGCCGTTGCACCTGCGCATCGGGCTGCACACGGGCGCGTGCTGCGCGGGCGTCGTCGGCCTGACCATGCCGCGCTACTGCCTGTTCGGTGACACCGTCAACACGGCGTCGCGGATGGAGTCCACAGGCGAGGCCTCCCTCCCCGCCGTCCTCCGCTCGGCCGCTCCCGGGCCCGACGGTGACCGGCGCCCGCTGTCTCAGGCGCGGCGGGGCGCATCCAGGTGTCGGGCGCGACGGCCGCGCGGCTGGCGGCGGCGGGCGGCTACCGGCTGCGCTCGCGGGGCCTCACGCAGGTGAAGGGCAAGGGCGCCATGCACACGTACTGGCTGCTCGGCAAGGACGGCTTCGACATGCCGCTGCCCGCGCCGCCGCCGCTCGGGTGAGCGCCCGTCCGGAGAGCCTCCGTCCGCCGAGACGACGCCGCTCTTTACCGATGAATGCGTTCATTCGTAAATAGCGATAGACTTTATTCCGTCCTGTCGCAACCCAGCCGTGCTCGGTCTCGTGCAGGTCCGAGGAGGTGTTGTTCGAGACGGACTGCGAGCACGAAAGCGAACCGACCGCGACGACCTCGGGCTCCGACCCCAAGTCCGGTGAGGAACGGTTTCATAGTTTTTCATCCATCAAACGAGCAGACATATAAAGTCATTACCATCAAAATTTTGGCTTTGCAACAAAATTATCAAGACGCGTCGTTACGTCATTGTCAGTGTTACAGCGTAACCGGCGTTCCCTCGTCAAAAGCTTCATTAATTTATTTTCTCTCAGTGCATTATGAATTTCGATATTGAGCTTTCGCCCAAAATATTTTTAGCGTGGCGGCGGTCGGGCGCGCTGTCCGCCGAGAGCAGCCCGCCGGCGGGCGGCGCGCGGGCCGGCCGCTACCTGCGCGCGGCCGTGTCCGCGGCGGGCGGGCTGCCCGGCACGCCGCGGCTGGCCGACCGGTGAGCGACTCTACGGCGACGACGTCGCTCCTTTCGACATCGCCCCGACGGTGGCCCCGTGCCGGCAGGTGGGGCGGGCCGCGCGCGCTGCGCCGCCAGTGGTCGCTGGAGCGCGGCGACACGCTGGCGGCGGCGGCGGCCGAGCTGCCCGCGCCGTGCGCCGAGCCGCTGGCGCTGCTGGCGGCGCCGCCCCGCGCTGGCCCGCCGCGCTACCGCACGCGGCGCGACGCCTCCGCGCTGGACGTCTCGGCGCGATAGCGGCCCGGCGCTACCCTCACCCCCCCCAACCCCCCTCCTCACCCGACAATAATTTTCGCAATGGGCCCGCGAGATGCTCGCCGGTCGCCCGTTCGTAGTTCCTATGGTAAAATTTTTTTTACCGAAACTACTAATATCCTTTCCTGCTGTACGAATTGTGTCTTTTATAGTGTTTTCTTTAATAAAAGATCTTTATCCTAGCCATGTCTTTTTTTATGAGATACCTTTTTCTTCTAAATCGTTCGACGAATGTCCGTCGCCTCTCAGCTTTGCAATACTTTTTAGATAGCATTTAAGTTACTATCCATACTGAAGACAGTAACTTAATATTGATATTTATCGCATTATCTAAAAAAACATGACTACAATGGATCAAATAATTTTACTTAATCGACTCGGCTCAATAAATGTCGTTGGTAATCGTCACATCACTACTTTTAAAATACAAAGTACCCGTAATGTCATGATTATGGACAATTCACAAAAATTAATTAGGGTTTTAGTTACACATAAATTTAAAATTAAAAAAAAAACGAAATAAAAAAACTTATCTATTTCCATTTTTTTATAAACCAATGCATGGCGGATGGCCGGATTTTTGTTTACTAAATTAATAGTTGAAAGAAGAAGGAAAGAAATAATGTATATTTGAGGTGAGAAATAAAATGATGGTCAAACATAGATCCACTTTCAGCACTGTGGTGTTGGTAGTTGTCTTTGATGATGTGGATGTTACTTCTTTTATTGTGGAGCGTAACTAAAGAAGATAAATTTATTTGGATACGTCTTACAAGTTTGCGTATTAATTAGCGACTGGTTATAAGTTCCATCTATTAGTATTACAATACGGATATTTGATATCCACTGACTACGCGGTACAAGCACAAATGTTGCAACGAAGCTGCAAACCTAGTTTTCAGGATGGACCTAATTTCACTTTATAGATATGATTACGAGCTCTTAATATTTAGTGACTGAAACTATTCAATATAATGTACTTATAACATTCTAACGAGCACAGATTCCTAAACAAAAATAATTTAATTTAATAAAAGAAAAGAACAAAGCACATTACAAACTATACATCCACTGCATAATTTACACATTGTCGTACTTCACATTGACATCAGTGAAGATAAAAACAAAATATTTATATACCATTTATACAGCGTGTCACAGAAAGGGTATAAAATATTTATTAAAATATTATAATAGTGATGCCTATAATAAAACAATATCCGCTGGAAAAATCACAAAACTTATTGCACTATGGAGTTACTAGGTCTTAAACGTAACATTCCCACTGTTCGCGCCGTTTTTACTATTGTATGTCGATGGTCTGTGACAGTTGACAGTCGGTTCGGTTTTTCAAAATTTGTAACAGTATTTTTTCTTTGTGTGAAAGTTTAAAATAAAACAAAAGGAATTCAAACTGTTTATTCACAGTGTAATCATGTGGTCCTTCAGATTCGGATAATAGTGTAGATTATTCACGTGAAAAATAAAGTGATTAGTGTCAGTGACTCAAACTATAAAGTTTTACTTTAAGACTTGGCAACCGTGAGTAATTAGCAAATAAGGACTGAAGTAAATTCAATATTAATTTATTCAATTAACAGACTTTGGGATATTTTGTAAACAATTGAACTGTACTCAATAATAGTATTTTGACTTCTTAAATTACACAAAAGAAATAAACAAAATTTGAATTTAACTGTTGCGATGAAATTAAACTCCTTTTTTTGAGACAAAATGTTTTCTATATTTTTTACTACACTTAGCAATTTGCATAGATAGACTATTACAGACAAAAGAAAAAATACAACAGTCGCGTTGCATTCAACAATCAACTCGATTCAAAATGACGGTGTTATTGTATTCATAAAGGAAAATCTTAATTATATTTGTGCGGAGCAAAATATTTTAGGTGCTAACTGCTTGCAGATTGATTTAAATGACAATATAACTCTCTTAGCAATATACAGATCTCCGTCTAACAATAAAATAGATTTATTTTTGGACTCGCTAGATTGTACCTTAAAACGTATTAAACGCTCAAAAAATATTATTCTAATGGGAGATACAAATATTAATATAATTAATAACACTCATTCGCAAGCAAATGATTACTTAGCATTGTTAGCACTTCATAATATCCAAATAGGCATCAATAAACCAACAAGAGTAAATAGTTGCTTAGATCACTGTATGGTGCGATTAAGAGACATGAAGGCAAAATTTGCTGTTCTTGTAACAGATGTAACGGACCATTTTATGACGTTCTGTAGCTTGGATTCAAAAATAGGCAACGTTAAATCAGTGACATCTGAATTTAAATACCAAAAACGCTGTATTAATTATGACAAATTAGTAAATGACATAAGCAATCAGTCGTGGAAAGCAGTGTATAAAGAAAAAGATGTGAACAAGGCATTAGAAATATTTCACACGGTAATTCATATGCATATCGATTCCAACACTTCCTTTAAAAATATACCTCACATTAAAACTAAGTTAAAGCCCTGGATCACCAATGGAATTCTAAAGTGTATACAGAAAAGAAATAAACTTTATAAATTTTTTAAAAAACATTCAAACGTGCCCACTCTTAAAGCTGACTATCTTAAATATAGAAATATATGCAACCTATTAGTAAGAAAAGCTAGAGAAAATTATTATAAAACAAAAATTGACAAATTCTCTGGAGATTCTAAAAAAACATGGCAATTCTTAAATGAAGTTTCTAATCGTAAAAATAAAAATTATAGATTACAGACTATAAATAGATTGGTCATTGACGACAAATCAGTTGAATTTTCTTTAGATCCAATTAAAATTACAAATGCCTTTAGCAATTATTATTATTCTGTTGGGCATGATTTAGCCAAAAAACAGTTACAAAAAATTAACAGTACTGAAGAAGATTTATGTAAAAGACTTCGTTTAATTAAATCTGATAAATCATTATATTTAAAACCTACTAATCCGTCAGAAATATCTAAAATCATATATAGTTTAAAAAATACAGAAGCTTGTGGATTTGACGGCATAACATCTAAGATATTTAAGATCCTTAGCAATAATATTGACAGTCCGCTTTCTTATATAATTAACCTAAGCTTTAAAACTGGCATTTTTCCAGAAACATTGAAAACTGCAATAATTACACCAATATATAAAAAGGGTGCAGCAATTTTAATGTCTAATTACCGTCCTATCTCACTGTTGACTACCACTTCAAAAATTTTTGAAAAAGTTATGAAATGTAGACTTAACACATACACTAAGGATATTCTATCAAATAGTCAGTATGGCTTTAGAGAAAAATACGGCACTGGGGATGCAATTGCTGAATTAACAAAACAGGTGATTCATAACCATGAAAATAACATTAAAACTATTGCTATTTTTATTGATTTAGCAAAAGCATTCGATACAATTTCCCATAAACTACTCCTAAAAAAGTTAGAAATGTATGGTATTAATGGAAGTGCTCTGAATTGGTTTATGACTTACCTGGAAGGTCGAAAACATGTCGTTCGTATTGGCAATCATGTAAGCACAGAAAACGATGAGGAACTCAAATTCGGAGTTCCTCAGGGAAGCGTATTAGGTCCCATTTTGTTTAACATTTACCTCAACGACTTTTTTAATATTTCAGATGATAATAGATCAATATGCTTTGCAGACGATACAGTGATTCTATTCGCTGATACCACTTGGGACGCTGTTATAAAAAAAGCCGAACACGGCTTACGTATTGCCAATGACTGGTATAATACTAATTTGCTCACTCTCAATGAAGACAAAACTCTTTGCATGTGTTTTGCTCCTACAGCAACAGGTCTTCCCAGAGGCAATCCTAATATACGAATTCACTCGTGCGTTACCAAGTCAGATTGTAGTAATTGTACAACCCTAGCCTACACCGACAGTACCACATATCTTGGCGTCATCATAGATCAACATCTTAGGTGGGATAAACACGTGAATTCTCTTTGTAAAAAAATTAGAAGTCTAAGTTATATTTATAACGAATTACGAAATATTATAAAACAAAAACTCATGTTTCAGGTGTATAATGCTTTAACACAATCTTTGCTACTTTATGGTATTATTGCATGGGGCGCGTGTGGATCAACATTACTAAATAAATTAGAAAAAGCTCAGAAGCTTAATCTAAAAATCATTGTACAAAAACCAAGGAGTTTTCCAACTGAGGAACTCTTCAAAATATGTAATGTACTCTCACCAAGAAGATTATGTCTTACAATTGGCCATGTTTATGTCTAAAAATATTGAAGAATTTCCCCTAAAACATATCAATACGACAAGACCCACGCGCTTAGTTAACCTCCAAAAATATTTAGTTCCTTCTAGGGCGTCTTTGTTTACCAGTAGACACTTCACACGTATGGCGCCACGCCTGTATAATATACTGCCTGTTCAGATATCATATTTTATAGATTGCGCACATTATCCGGTCCAAAAAAAAAAACTTAAAACACACTTGCAAAAATTTCTTTTGCAATGCAACTCTGGTGATTTCAATTCTTTATATGCTAAATTATGTTACTTAACAATTTAAATATAAAAATGCACATTACAGCTAAGTATAGAATTGTCATGTTAACACAAATACACACACACACACACACACACACAACACACACACACACGTGCGCGCGCGCACACACACAACACACACAAAATTATATTCATGGTGGTGGGTTTATTGTATTTTTTAAAATTTTTTTAGTTATACAGAAAGGTTTATAAGTCATTTCCCTCTTCTTTTTTCTATAATTCGCTATTTATCCCTTTCATTTTTTTTTTTTTTTATTTGATCATATTTGTCGTTACCTGGCATTAAGGAAAATAGAAAACCTATTGACTCTTGCTAGCCCTAGCACAGGCCTCGGTCTATTTGGGCTGCATATTGCTATACACCAAAAATAAATAATGTTAGTCTGGTGCTTTTGTCTCAATTAAAGGTGTAAAATTTACTTGTTATAACTTTTCAATGAATAAATAAATAAAAAAAAAAATAAAAAGATGTTTTAAGCATGCATTTTTTTGAGAAAACATACCGGCTACATAAATGATACCGCCCCCGAAGGGCGACAGGCCTTTGAACTGGATAAAATCAATAATACAAACAAATTTATAGTTAGAAGTACAGCAGCGTTAAATTACAATTAAAACAACAGTATTAAATTAAACAATGAAGTTAGCAATTAAGCTACAAATTAAAGTTACAAAGTACTATTATTATTTACTTATTCTATTGGAAATAAACAGAGTTTATGTATGGGGCGTTTAACAATACTTTTACATTTAAAAGAAACAATTCTAATTAAGCCATCACTACCTGGATGGGTAGCTATGACTTTACTTAAAGCCCATTTAGCTGGAGGAGGTCTCTCATCCTTAATTATGACAATATCATTAATTTTAAGGTCTCTTTGAACACTTATCCATTTGTTACGTTTCTGTAATTCAACTAAATATTCTTAACTCCACTTTTTTCAATAGAATTGAAGTTTTGCTAAATGTAAACCCATCTATCTCTACACAAAATTTTTTGGTTTTCTAAATTTTCTTCAGGTACTGTAATTGGTGCTTCACCAATCAAGAAATGACCAAGTTAATACAATAAAATTGTTAGTGTCCACAGATATAGGGGTGAGTGGATGGGAATCCGAACAACACTCAATTCGACAGAGCAATGTACTATACACTTCATATGTTAATTTTGAACACTGATACAAGTGCTGTTGCTAATATAACAGGAACATCTTTAATTTCCCCAATATTGCTATGTCATTCATCACTTGAGCTGGTTGACTGGTATAGGATGTGGATGGTGCTATACTATAAGCATGTAATAACTAACTCACTTTTAACATTTAAATATGAAGTGGTTACTCTTGCAATAAACATAGACTACACTATTGTTTGTTGTTATAAATTACATGAGATTTTTTTTTCTTACGATAATTACGATATTTCCGTAAAATAGTGGGATTAATGAAATTAAAGTTTTATCATTCTACTGGGACCATATGTTTAGAAATCCTTAGTTTAGAAGCATGGGGTTCCTCCTCTACTCTGTTCGGACTACCTGTGTCTATTTGAAATATTGTCGATAGGATGCACTATGTTTCGTTACAGTTCCAGTTCCAAACACAATATTAGTGGTGGTAGGTAGGTAGGTAGGTAGGTAGGTAGGTAGGTAGGTAGGTAGGTAGGTAGGTAGGTAGGTAGGTAGGTAGGTAGGTAGGTAGGTAGGTAGGTAGGTAGGTAGGTAGGTAGGTAGGTAGGTAGGTAGGTAGGTAGGTAGGTAGGTAGGTAGGTAGGTAGGTAGGTAGGTAGGTAGGTAGGTAGGTAGGTAGGTAGGTAGGTAGGTAGGTAGGTAGGTAGGTAGGTAGGTAGGTAGGTAGGTAGGTAGGTAGGTAGGTAGGTAGGTAGGTAGGTAGGTAGGTAGGTAGGTAGGTAGGTAGGTAGGTAGGTAGGTAGGTAGGTAGGTAGGTAGGTAGGTAGGTAGGTAGGTAGGTAGGTAGGTAGGTAGGTAGGTAGGTAGGTAGGTAGGTAGGTAGGTAGGTAGGTAGGTAGGTAGGTAGGTAGGTAGGTAGGTAGGTAGGTAGGTAGGTAGGTAGGTAGGTAGGTAGGTAGGTAGGTAGGTAGGTAGGTAGGTAGGTAGGTAGGTAGGTAGGTAGGTAGGTAGGTAGGTAGGTAGGTAGGTAGGTAGGTAGGTAGGTAGGTAGGTAGGTAGGTAGGTAGGTAGGTAGGTAGGTAGGTAGGTAGGTAGGTAGGTAGGTAGGTAGGTAGGTAGGTAGGTAGGTAGGTAGGTAGGTAGGTAGGTAGGTAGGTAGGTAGGTAGGTAGGTAGGTAGGTAGGTAGGTAGGTAGGTAGGTAGGTAGGTAGGTAGGTAGGTAGGTAGGTAGGTAGGTAGGTAGGTAGGTAGGTAGGTAGGTAGGTAGGTAGGTAGGTAGGTAGGTAGGTAGGTAGGTAGGTAGGTAGGTAGGTAGGTAGGTAGGTAGGTAGGTAGGTAGGTAGGTAGGTAGGTAGGTAGGTAGGTAGGTAGGTAGGTAGGTAGGTAGGTAGGTAGGTAGGTAGGTAGGTAGGTAGGTAGGTAGGTAGGTAGGTAGGTAGGTAGGTAGGTAGGTAGGTAGGTAGGTAGGTAGGTAGGTAGGTAGGTAGGTAGGTAGGTAGGTAGGTAGGTAGGTAGGTAGGTAGGTAGGTAGGTAGGTAGGTAGGTAGGTAGGTAGGTAGGTAGGTAGGTAGGTAGGTAGGTAGGTAGGTAGGTAGGTAGGTAGGTAGGTAGGTAGGTAGGTAGGTAGGTAGGTAGGTAGGTAGGTAGGTAGGTAGGTAGGTAGGTAGGTAGGTAGGTAGGTAGGTAGGTAGGTAGGTAGGTAGGTAGGTAGGTAGGTAGGTAGGTAGGTAGGTAGGTAGGTAGGTAGGTAGGTAGGTAGGTAGGTAGGTAGGTAGGTAGGTAGGTAGGTAGGTAGGTAGGTAGGTAGGTAGGTAGGTAGGTAGGTAGGTAGGTAGGTAGGTAGGTAGGTAGGTAGGTAGGTAGGTAGGTAGGTAGGTAGGTAGGTAGGTAGGTAGGTAGGTAGGTAGGTAGGTAGGTAGGTAGGTAGGTAGGTAGGTAGGTAGGTAGGTAGGTAGGTAGGTAGGTAGGTAGGTAGGTAGGTAGGTAGGTAGGTAGGTAGGTAGGTAGGTAGGTAGGTAGGTAGGTAGGTAGGTAGGTAGGTAGGTAGGTAGGTAGGTAGGTAGGTAGGTAGGTAGGTAGGTAGGTAGGTAGGTAGGTAGGTAGGTAGGTAGGTAGGTAGGTAGGTAGGTAGGTAGGTAGGTAGGTAGGTAGGTAGGTAGGTAGGTAGGTAGGTAGGTAGGTAGGTAGGTAGGTAGGTAGGTAGGTAGGTAGGTAGGTAGGTAGGTAGGTAGGTAGGTAGGTAGGTAGGTAGGTAGGTAGGTAGGTAGGTAGGTAGGTAGGTAGGTAGGTAGGTAGGTAGGTAGGTAGGTAGGTAGGTAGGTAGGTAGGTAGGTAGGTAGGTAGGTAGGTAGGTAGGTAGGTAGGTAGGTAGGTAGGTAGGTAGGTAGGTAGGTAGGTAGGTAGGTAGGTAGGTAGGTAGGTAGGTAGGTAGGTAGGTAGGTAGGTAGGTAGGTAGGTAGGTAGGTAGGTAGGTAGGTAGGTAGGTAGGTAGGTAGGTAGGTAGGTAGGTAGGTAGGTAGGTAGGTAGGTAGGTAGGTAGGTAGGTAGGTAGGTAGGTAGGTAGGTAGGTAGGTAGGTAGGTAGGTAGGTAGGTAGGTAGGTAGGTAGGTAGGTAGGTAGGTAGGTAGGTAGGTAGGTAGGTAGGTAGGTAGGTAGGTAGGTAGGTAGGTAGGTAGGTAGGTAGGTAGGTAGGTAGGTAGGTAGGTAGGTAGGTAGGTAGGTAGGTAGGTAGGTAGGTAGGTAGGTAGGTAGGTAGGTAGGTAGGTAGGTAGGTAGGTAGGTAGGTAGGTAGGTAGGTAGGTAGGTAGGTAGGTAGGTAGGTAGGTAGGTAGGTAGGTAGGTAGGTAGGTAGGTAGGTAGGTAGGTAGGTAGGTAGGTAGGTAGGTAGGTAGGTAGGTAGGTAGGTAGGTAGGTAGGTAGGTAGGTAGGTAGGTAGGTAGGTAGGTAGGTAGGTAGGTAGGTAGGTAGGTAGGTAGGTAGGTAGGTAGGTAGGTAGGTAGGTAGGTAGGTAGGTAGGTAGGTAGGTAGGTAGGTAGGTAGGTAGGTAGGTAGGTAGGTAGGTAGGTAGGTAGGTAGGTAGGTAGGTAGGTAGGTAGGTAGGTAGGTAGGTAGGTAGGTAGGTAGGTAGGTAGGTAGGTAGGTAGGTAGGTAGGTAGGTAGGTAGGTAGGTAGGTAGGTAGGTAGGTAGGTAGGTAGGTAGGTAGGTAGGTAGGTAGGTAGGTAGGTAGGTAGGTAGGTAGGTAGGTAGGTAGGTAGGTAGGTAGGTAGGTAGGTAGGTAGGTAGGTAGGTAGGTAGGTAGGTAGGTAGGTAGGTAGGTAGGTAGGTAGGTAGGTAGGTAGGTAGGTAGGTAGGTAGGTAGGTAGGTAGGTAGGTAGGTAGGTAGGTAGGTAGGTAGGTAGGTAGGTAGGTAGGTAGGTAGGTAGGTAGGTAGGTAGGTAGGTAGGTAGGTAGGTAGGTAGGTAGGTAGGTAGGTAGGTAGGTAGGTAGGTAGGTAGGTAGGTAGGTAGGTAGGTAGGTAGGTAGGTAGGTAGGTAGGTAGGTAGGTAGGTAGGTAGGTAGGTAGGTAGGTAGGTAGGTAGGTAGGTAGGTAGGTAGGTAGGTAGGTAGGTAGGTAGGTAGGTAGGTAGGTAGGTAGGTAGGTAGGTAGGTAGGTAGGTAGGTAGGTAGGTAGGTAGGTAGGTAGGTAGGTAGGTAGGTAGGTAGGTAGGTAGGTAGGTAGGTAGGTAGGTAGGTAGGTAGGTAGGTAGGTAGGTAGGTAGGTAGGTAGGTAGGTAGGTAGGTAGGTAGGTAGGTAGGTAGGTAGGTAGGTAGGTAGGTAGGTAGGTAGGTAGGTAGGTAGGTAGGTAGGTAGGTAGGTAGGTAGGTAGGTAGGTAGGTAGGTAGGTAGGTAGGTAGGTAGGTAGGTAGGTAGGTAGGTAGGTAGGTAGGTAGGTAGGTAGGTAGGTAGGTAGGTAGGTAGGTAGGTAGGTAGGTAGGTAGGTAGGTAGGTAGGTAGGTAGGTAGGTAGGTAGGTAGGTAGGTAGGTAGGTAGGTAGGTAGGTAGGTAGGTAGGTAGGTAGGTAGGTAGGTAGGTAGGTAGGTAGGTAGGTAGGTAGGTAGGTAGGTAGGTAGGTAGGTAGGTAGGTAGGTAGGTAGGTAGGTAGGTAGGTAGGTAGGTAGGTAGGTAGGTAGGTAGGTAGGTAGGTAGGTAGGTAGGTAGGTAGGTAGGTAGGTAGGTAGGTAGGTAGGTAGGTAGGTAGGTAGGTAGGTAGGTAGGTAGGTAGGTAGGTAGGTAGGTAGGTAGGTAGGTAGGTAGGTAGGTTAGGTTAGGTTAGGTAGGTTAGGTAGGTTAGGTTAGGTTAGGTTAGGTTAGGTTAGGTTAGGTTAGGTTAGGTTAGGTTAGGTTAGGTTAGGTTAGGTTAGGTTAGGTTAGGTTAGGTTAGGTTAGGTTAGGTTAGGTTAGGTTAGGTTAGGTTAGGTTAGGTTAGGTTAGGTTAGGTTAGGTTAGGTTAGGTTAGGTTAGGTTAGGTTAGGTTAGGTTAGGTTAGGTTAGGTTAGGTTAGGTTAGGTTAGGTTAGGTTAGGTTAGGTTAGGTTAGGTTAGGTTAGGTTAGGTTAGGTTAGGTTAGGTTAGGTTAGGTTAGGTTAGGTTAGGTTAGGTTAGGTTAGGTTAGGTTAGGTTAGGTTAGGTTAGGTTAGGTTAGGTTAGGTTAGGTTAGGTTAGGTTAGGTTAGGTTAGGTTAGGTTAGGTTAGGTTAGGTTAGGTTAGGTTAGGTTAGGTTAGGTTAGGTTAGGTTAGGTTAGGTTAGGTTAGGTTAGGTTAGGTTAGGTTAGGTTAGGTTAGGTTAGGTTAGGTTAGGTTAGGTTAGGTTAGGTTAGGTTAGGTTAGGTTAGGTTAGGTTAGGTTAGGTTAGGTTAGGTTAGGTTAGGTTAGGTTAGGTTAGGTTAGGTTAGGTTAGGTTAGGTTAGGTTAGGTTAGGTTAGGTTAGGTTAGGTTAGGTTAGGTTAGGTTAGGTTAGGTTAGGTTAGGTTAGGTTAGGTTAGGTTAGGTTAGGTTAGGTTAGGTTAGGTTAGGTTAGGTTAGGTTAGGTTAGGTTAGGTTAGGTTAGGTTAGGTTAGGTTAGGTTAGGTTAGGTTAGGTTAGGTTAGGTTAGGTTAGGTTAGGTTAGGTTAGGTTAGGTTAGGTTAGGTTAGGTTAGGTTAGGTTAGGTTAGGTTAGGTTAGGTTAGGTTAGGTTAGGTTAGGTTAGGTTAGGTTAGGTTAGGTTAGGTTAGGTTAGGTTAGGTTAGGTTAGGTTAGGTTAGGTTAGGTTAGGTTAGGTTAGGTTAGGTTAGGTTAGGTTAGGTTAGGTTAGGTTAGGTTAGGTTAGGTTAGGTTAGGTTAGGTTAGGTTAGGTTAGGTTAGGTTAGGTTAGGTTAGGTTAGGTTAGGTTAGGTTAGGTTAGGTTAGGTTAGGTTAGGTTAGGTTAGGTTAGGTTAGGTTAGGTTAGGTTAGGTTAGGTTAGGTTAGGTTAGGTTAGGTTAGGTTAGGTTAGGTTAGGTTAGGTTAGGTTAGGTTAGGTTAGGTTAGGTTAGGTTAGGTTAGGTTAGGTTAGGTTAGGTTAGGTTAGGTTAGGTTAGGTTAGGTTAGGTTAGGTTAGGTTAGGTTAGGTTAGGTTAGGTTAGGTTAGGTTAGGTTAGGTTAGGTTAGGTTAGGTTAGGTTAGGTTAGGTTAGGTTAGGTTAGGTTAGGTTAGGTTAGGTTAGGTTAGGTTAGGTTAGGTTAGGTTAGGTTAGGTTAGGTTAGGTTAGGTTAGGTTAGGTTAGGTTAGGTTAGGTTAGGTTAGGTTAGGTTAGGTTAGGTTAGGTTAGGTTAGGTTAGGTTAGGTTAGGTTAGGTTAGGTTAGGTTAGGTTAGGTTAGGTTAGGTTAGGTTAGGTTAGGTTAGGTTAGGTTAGGTTAGGTTAGGTTAGGTTAGGTTAGGTTAGGTTAGGTTAGGTTAGGTTAGGTTAGGTTAGGTTAGGTTAGGTTAGGTTAGGTTAGGTTAGGTTAGGTTAGGTTAGGTTAGGTTAGGTTAGGTTAGGTTAGGTTAGGTTAGGTTAGGTTAGGTTAGGTTAGGTTAGGTTAGGTTAGGTTAGGTTAGGTTAGGTTAGGTTAGGTTAGGTTAGGTTAGGTTAGGTTAGGTTAGGTTAGGTTAGGTTAGGTTAGGTTAGGTTAGGTTAGGTTAGGTTAGGTTAGGTTAGGTTAGGTTAGGTTAGGTTAGGTTAGGTTAGGTTAGGTTAGGTTAGGTTAGGTTAGGTTAGGTTAGGTTAGGTTAGGTTAGGTTAGGTTAGGTTAGGTTAGGTTAGGTTAGGTTAGGTTAGGTTAGGTTAGGTTAGGTTAGGTTAGGTTAGGTTAGGTTAGGTTAGGTTAGGTTAGGTTAGGTTAGGTTAGGTTAGGTTAGGTTAGGTTAGGTTAGGTTAGGTTAGGTTAGGTTAGGTTAGGTTAGGTTAGGTTAGGTTAGGTTAGGTTAGGTTAGGTTAGGTTAGGTTAGGTTAGGTTAGGTTAGGTTAGGTTAGGTTAGGTTAGGTTAGGTTAGGTTAGGTTAGGTTAGGTTAGGTTAGGTTAGGTTAGGTTAGGTTAGGTTAGGTTAGGTTAGGTTAGGTTAGGTTAGGTTAGGTTAGGTTAGGTTAGGTTAGGTTAGGTTAGGTTAGGTTAGGTTAGGTTAGGTTAGGTTAGGTTAGGTTAGGTTAGGTTAGGTTAGGTTAGGTTAGGTTAGGTTAGGTTAGGTTAGGTTAGGTTAGGTTAGGTTAGGTTAGGTTAGGTTAGGTTAGGTTAGGTTAGGTTAGGTTAGGTTAGGTTAGGTTAGGTTAGGTTAGGTTAGGTTAGGTTAGGTTAGGTTAGGTTAGGTTAGGTTAGGTTAGGTTAGGTTAGGTTAGGTTAGGTTAGGTTAGGTTAGGTTAGGTTAGGTTAGGTTAGGTTAGGTTAGGTTAGGTTAGGTTAGGTTAGGTTAGGTTAGGTTAGGTTAGGTTAGGTTAGGTTAGGTTAGGTTAGGTTAGGTTAGGTTAGGTTAGGTTAGGTTAGGTTAGGTTAGGTTAGGTTAGGTTAGGTTAGGTTAGGTTAGGTTAGGTTAGGTTAGGTTAGGTTAGGTTAGGTTAGGTTAGGTTAGGTTAGGTTAGGTTAGGTTAGGTTAGGTTAGGTTAGGTTAGGTTAGGTTAGGTTAGGTTAGGTTAGGTTAGGTTAGGTTAGGTTAGGTTAGGTTAGGTTAGGTTAGGTTAGGTTAGGTTAGGTTAGGTTAGGTTAGGTTAGGTTAGGTTAGGTTAGGTTAGGTTAGGTTAGGTTAGGTTAGGTTAGGTTAGGTTAGGTTAGGTTAGGTTAGGTTAGGTTAGGTTAGGTTAGGTTAGGTTAGGTTAGGTTAGGTTAGGTTAGGTTAGGTTAGGTTAGGTTAGGTTAGGTTAGGTTAGGTTAGGTTAGGTTAGGTTAGGTTAGGTTAGGTTAGGTTAGGTTAGGTTAGGTTAGGTTAGGTTAGGTTAGGTTAGGTTAGGTTAGGTTAGGTTAGGTTAGGTTAGGTTAGGTTAGGTTAGGTTAGGTTAGGTTAGGTTAGGTTAGGTTAGGTTAGGTTAGGTTAGGTTAGGTTAGGTTAGGTTAGGTTAGGTTAGGTTAGGTTAGGTTAGGTTAGGTTAGGTTAGGTTAGGTTAGGTTAGGTTAGGTTAGGTTAGGTTAGGTTAGGTTAGGTTAGGTTAGGTTAGGTTAGGTTAGGTTAGGTTAGGTTAGGTTAGGTTAGGTTAGGTTAGGTTAGGTTAGGTTAGGTTAGGTTAGGTTAGGTTAGGTTAGGTTAGGTTAGGTTAGGTTAGGTTAGGTTAGGTTAGGTTAGGTTAGGTTAGGTTAGGTTAGGTTAGGTTAGGTTAGGTTAGGTTAGGTTAGGTTAGGTTAGGTTAGGTTAGGTTAGGTTAGGTTAGGTTAGGTTAGGTTAGGTTAGGTTAGGTTAGGTTAGGTTAGGTTAGGTTAGGTTAGGTTAGGTTAGGTTAGGTTAGGTTAGGTTAGGTTAGGTTAGGTTAGGTTAGGTTAGGTTAGGTTAGGTTAGGTTAGGTTAGGTTAGGTTAGGTTAGGTTAGGTTAGGTTAGGTTAGGTTAGGTTAGGTTAGGTTAGGTTAGGTTAGGTTAGGTTAGGTTAGGTTAGGTTAGGTTAGGTTAGGTTAGGTTAGGTTAGGTTAGGTTAGGTTAGGTTAGGTTAGGTTAGGTTAGGTTAGGTTAGGTTAGGTTAGGTTAGGTTAGGTTAGGTTAGGTTAGGTTAGGTTAGGTTAGGTTAGGTTAGGTTAGGTTAGGTTAGGTTAGGTTAGGTTAGGTTAGGTTAGGTTAGGTTAGGTTAGGTTAGGTTAGGTTAGGTTAGGTTAGGTTAGGTTAGGTTAGGTTAGGTTAGGTTAGGTTAGGTTAGGTTAGGTTAGGTTAGGTTAGGTTAGGTTAGGTTAGGTTAGGTTAGGTTAGGTTAGGTTAGGTTAGGTTAGGTTAGGTTAGGTTAGGTTAGGTTAGGTTAGGTTAGGTTAGGTTAGGTTAGGTTAGGTTAGGTTAGGTTAGGTTAGGTTAGGTTAGGTTAGGTTAGGTTAGGTTAGGTTAGGTTAGGTTAGGTTAGGTTAGGTTAGGTTAGGTTAGGTTAGGTTAGGTTAGGTTAGGTTAGGTTAGGTTAGGTTAGGTTAGGTTAGGTTAGGTTAGGTTAGGTTAGGTTAGGTTAGGTTAGGTTAGGTTAGGTTAGGTTAGGTTAGGTTAGGTTAGGTTAGGTTAGGTTAGGTTAGGTTAGGTTAGGTTAGGTTAGGTTAGGTTAGGTTAGGTTAGGTTAGGTTAGGTTAGGTTAGGTTAGGTTAGGTTAGGTTAGGTTAGGTTAGGTTAGGTTAGGTTAGGTTAGGTTAGGTTAGGTTAGGTTAGGTTAGGTTAGGTTAGGTTAGGTTAGGTTAGGTTAGGTTAGGTTAGGTTAGGTTAGGTTAGGTTAGGTTAGGTTAGGTTAGGTTAGGTTAGGTTAGGTTAGGTTAGGTTAGGTTAGGTTAGGTTAGGTTAGGTTAGGTTAGGTTAGGTTAGGTTAGGTTAGGTTAGGTTAGGTTAGGTTAGGTTAGGTTAGGTTAGGTTAGGTTAGGTTAGGTTAGGTTAGGTTAGGTTAGGTTAGGTTAGGTTAGGTTAGGTTAGGTTAGGTTAGGTTAGGTTAGGTTAGGTTAGGTTAGGTTAGGTTAGGTTAGGTTAGGTTAGGTTAGGTTAGGTTAGGTTAGGTTAGGTTAGGTTAGGTTAGGTTAGGTTAGGTTAGGTTAGGTTAGGTTAGGTTAGGTTAGGTTAGGTTAGGTTAGGTTAGGTTAGGTTAGGTTAGGTTAGGTTAGGTTAGGTTAGGTTAGGTTAGGTTAGGTTAGGTTAGGTTAGGTTAGGTTAGGTTAGGTTAGGTTAGGTTAGGTTAGGTTAGGTTAGGTTAGGTTAGGTTAGGTTAGGTTAGGTTAGGTTAGGTTAGGTTAGGTTAGGTTAGGTTAGGTTAGGTTAGGTTAGGTTAGGTTAGGTTAGGTTAGGTTAGGTTAGGTTAGGTTAGGTTAGGTTAGGTTAGGTTAGGTTAGGTTAGGTTAGGTTAGGTTAGGTTAGGTTAGGTTAGGTTAGGTTAGGTTAGGTTAGGTTAGGTTAGGTTAGGTTAGGTTAGGTTAGGTTAGGTTAGGTTAGGTTAGGTTAGGTTAGGTTAGGTTAGGTTAGGTTAGGTTAGGTTAGGTTAGGTTAGGTTAGGTTAGGTTAGGTTAGGTTAGGTTAGGTTAGGTTAGGTTAGGTTAGGTTAGGTTAGGTTAGGTTAGGTTAGGTTAGGTTAGGTTAGGTTAGGTTAGGTTAGGTTAGGTTAGGTTAGGTTAGGTTAGGTTAGGTTAGGTTAGGTTAGGTTAGGTTAGGTTAGGTTAGGTTAGGTTAGGTTAGGTTAGGTTAGGTTAGGTTAGGTTAGGTTAGGTTAGGTTAGGTTAGGTTAGGTTAGGTTAGGTTAGGTTAGGTTAGGTTAGGTTAGGTTAGGTTAGGTTAGGTTAGGTTAGGTTAGGTTAGGTTAGGTTAGGTTAGGTTAGGTTAGGTTAGGTTAGGTTAGGTTAGGTTAGGTTAGGTTAGGTTAGGTTAGGTTAGGTTAGGTTAGGTTAGGTTAGGTTAGGTTAGGTTAGGTTAGGTTAGGTTAGGTTAGGTTAGGTTAGGTTAGGTTAGGTTAGGTTAGGTTAGGTTAGGTTAGGTTAGGTTAGGTTAGGTTAGGTTAGGTTAGGTTAGGTTAGGTTAGGTTAGGTTAGGTTAGGTTAGGTTAGGTTAGGTTAGGTTAGGTTAGGTTAGGTTAGGTTAGGTTAGGTTAGGTTAGGTTAGGTTAGGTTAGGTTAGGTTAGGTTAGGTTAGGTTAGGTTAGGTTAGGTTAGGTTAGGTTAGGTTAGGTTAGGTTAGGTTAGGTTAGGTTAGGTTAGGTTAGGTTAGGTTAGGTTAGGTTAGGTTAGGTTAGGTTAGGTTAGGTTAGGTTAGGTTAGGTTAGGTTAGGTTAGGTTAGGTTAGGTTAGGTTAGGTTAGGTTAGGTTAGGTTAGGTTAGGTTAGGTTAGGTTAGGTTAGGTTAGGTTAGGTTAGGTTAGGTTAGGTTAGGTTAGGTTAGGTTAGGTTAGGTTAGGTTAGGTTAGGTTAGGTTAGGTTAGGTTAGGTTAGGTTAGGTTAGGTTAGGTTAGGTTAGGTTAGGTTAGGTTAGGTTAGGTTAGGTTAGGTTAGGTTAGGTTAGGTTAGGTTAGGTTAGGTTAGGTTAGGTTAGGTTAGGTTAGGTTAGGTTAGGTTAGGTTAGGTTAGGTTAGGTTAGGTTAGGTTAGGTTAGGTTAGGTTAGGTTAGGTTAGGTTAGGTTAGGTTAGGTTAGGTTAGGTTAGGTTAGGTTAGGTTAGGTTAGGTTAGGTTAGGTTAGGTTAGGTTAGGTTAGGTTAGGTTAGGTTAGGTTAGGTTAGGTTAGGTTAGGTTAGGTTAGGTTAGGTTAGGTTAGGTTAGGTTAGGTTAGGTTAGGTTAGGTTAGGTTAGGTTAGGTTAGGTTAGGTTAGGTTAGGTTAGGTTAGGTTAGGTTAGGTTAGGTTAGGTTAGGTTAGGTTAGGTTAGGTTAGGTTAGGTTAGGTTAGGTTAGGTTAGGTTAGGTTAGGTTAGGTTAGGTTAGGTTAGGTTAGGTTAGGTTAGGTTAGGTTAGGTTAGGTTAGGTTAGGTTAGGTTAGGTTAGGTTAGGTTAGGTTAGGTTAGGTTAGGTTAGGTTAGGTTAGGTTAGGTTAGGTTAGGTTAGGTTAGGTTAGGTTAGGTTAGGTTAGGTTAGGTTAGGTTAGGTTAGGTTAGGTTAGGTTAGGTTAGGTTAGGTTAGGTTAGGTTAGGTTAGGTTAGGTTAGGTTAGGTTAGGTTAGGTTAGGTTAGGTTAGGTTAGGTTAGGTTAGGTTAGGTTAGGTTAGGTTAGGTTAGGTTAGGTTAGGTTAGGTTAGGTTAGGTTAGGTTAGGTTAGGTTAGGTTAGGTTAGGTTAGGTTAGGTTAGGTTAGGTTAGGTTAGGTTAGGTTAGGTTAGGTTAGGTTAGGTTAGGTTAGGTTAGGTTAGGTTAGGTTAGGTTAGGTTAGGTTAGGTTAGGTTAGGTTAGGTTAGGTTAGGTTAGGTTAGGTTAGGTTAGGTTAGGTTAGGTTAGGTTAGGTTAGGTTAGGTTAGGTTAGGTTAGGTTAGGTTAGGTTAGGTTAGGTTAGGTTAGGTTAGGTTAGGTTAGGTTAGGTTAGGTTAGGTTAGGTTAGGTTAGGTTAGGTTAGGTTAGGTTAGGTTAGGTTAGGTTAGGTTAGGTTAGGTTAGGTTAGGTTAGGTTAGGTTAGGTTAGGTTAGGTTAGGTTAGGTTAGGTTAGGTTAGGTTAGGTTAGGTTAGGTTAGGTTAGGTTAGGTTAGGTTAGGTTAGGTTAGGTTAGGTTAGGTTAGGTTAGGTTAGGTTAGGTTAGGTTAGGTTAGGTTAGGTTAGGTTAGGTTAGGTTAGGTTAGGTTAGGTTAGGTTAGGTTAGGTTAGGTTAGGTTAGGTTAGGTTAGGTTAGGTTAGGTTAGGTTAGGTTAGGTTAGGTTAGGTTAGGTTAGGTTAGGTTAGGTTAGGTTAGGTTAGGTTAGGTTAGGTTAGGTTAGGTTAGGTTAGGTTAGGTTAGGTTAGGTTAGGTTAGGTTAGGTTAGGTTAGGTTAGGTTAGGTTAGGTTAGGTTAGGTTAGGTTAGGTTAGGTTAGGTTAGGTTAGGTTAGGTTAGGTTAGGTTAGGTTAGGTTAGGTTAGGTTAGGTTAGGTTAGGTTAGGTTAGGTTAGGTTAGGTTAGGTTAGGTTAGGTTAGGTTAGGTTAGGTTAGGTTAGGTTAGGTTAGGTTAGGTTAGGTTAGGTTAGGTTAGGTTAGGTTAGGTTAGGTTAGGTTAGGTTAGGTTAGGTTAGGTTAGGTTAGGTTAGGTTAGGTTAGGTTAGGTTAGGTTAGGTTAGGTTAGGTTAGGTTAGGTTAGGTTAGGTTAGGTTAGGTTAGGTTAGGTTAGGTTAGGTTAGGTTAGGTTAGGTTAGGTTAGGTTAGGTTAGGTTAGGTTAGGTTAGGTTAGGTTAGGTTAGGTTAGGTTAGGTTAGGTTAGGTTAGGTTAGGTTAGGTTAGGTTAGGTTAGGTTAGGTTAGGTTAGGTTAGGTTAGGTTAGGTTAGGTTAGGTTAGGTTAGGTTAGGTTAGGTTAGGTTAGGTTAGGTTAGGTTAGGTTAGGTTAGGTTAGGTTAGGTTAGGTTAGGTTAGGTTAGGTTAGGTTAGGTTAGGTTAGGTTAGGTTAGGTTAGGTTAGGTTAGGTTAGGTTAGGTTAGGTTAGGTTAGGTTAGGTTAGGTTAGGTTAGGTTAGGTTAGGTTAGGTTAGGTTAGGTTAGGTTAGGTTAGGTTAGGTTAGGTTAGGTTAGGTTAGGTTAGGTTAGGTTAGGTTAGGTTAGGTTAGGTTAGGTTAGGTTAGGTTAGGTTAGGTTAGGTTAGGTTAGGTTAGGTTAGGTTAGGTTAGGTTAGGTTAGGTTAGGTTAGGTTAGGTTAGGTTAGGTTAGGTTAGGTTAGGTTAGGTTAGGTTAGGTTAGGTTAGGTTAGGTTAGGTTAGGTTAGGTTAGGTTAGGTTAGGTTAGGTTAGGTTAGGTTAGGTTAGGTTAGGTTAGGTTAGGTTAGGTTAGGTTAGGTTAGGTTAGGTTAGGTTAGGTTAGGTTAGGTTAGGTTAGGTTAGGTTAGGTTAGGTTAGGTTAGGTTAGGTTAGGTTAGGTTAGGTTAGGTTAGGTTAGGTTAGGTTAGGTTAGGTTAGGTTAGGTTAGGTTAGGTTAGGTTAGGTTAGGTTAGGTTAGGTTAGGTTAGGTTAGGTTAGGTTAGGTTAGGTTAGGTTAGGTTAGGTTAGGTTAGGTTAGGTTAGGTTAGGTTAGGTTAGGTTAGGTTAGGTTAGGTTAGGTTAGGTTAGGTTAGGTTAGGTTAGGTTAGGTTAGGTTAGGTTAGGTTAGGTTAGGTTAGGTTAGGTTAGGTTAGGTTAGGTTAGGTTAGGTTAGGTTAGGTTAGGTTAGGTTAGGTTAGGTTAGGTTAGGTTAGGTTAGGTTAGGTTAGGTTAGGTTAGGTTAGGTTAGGTTAGGTTAGGTTAGGTTAGGTTAGGTTAGGTTAGGTTAGGTTAGGTTAGGTTAGGTTAGGTTAGGTTAGGTTAGGTTAGGTTAGGTTAGGTTAGGTTAGGTTAGGTTAGGTTAGGTTAGGTTAGGTTAGGTTAGGTTAGGTTAGGTTAGGTTAGGTTAGGTTAGGTTAGGTTAGGTTAGGTTAGGTTAGGTTAGGTTAGGTTAGGTTAGGTTAGGTTAGGTTAGGTTAGGTTAGGTTAGGTTAGGTTAGGTTAGGTTAGGTTAGGTTAGGTTAGGTTAGGTTAGGTTAGGTTAGGTTAGGTTAGGTTAGGTTAGGTTAGGTTAGGTTAGGTTAGGTTAGGTTAGGTTAGGTTAGGTTAGGTTAGGTTAGGTTAGGTTAGGTTAGGTTAGGTTAGGTTAGGTTAGGTTAGGTTAGGTTAGGTTAGGTTAGGTTAGGTTAGGTTAGGTTAGGTTAGGTTAGGTTAGGTTAGGTTAGGTTAGGTTAGGTTAGGTTAGGTTAGGTTAGGTTAGGTTAGGTTAGGTTAGGTTAGGTTAGGTTAGGTTAGGTTAGGTTAGGTTAGGTTAGGTTAGGTTAGGTTAGGTTAGGTTAGGTTAGGTTAGGTTAGGTTAGGTTAGGTTAGGTTAGGTTAGGTTAGGTTAGGTTAGGTTAGGTTAGGTTAGGTTAGGTTAGGTTAGGTTAGGTTAGGTTAGGTTAGGTTAGGTTAGGTTAGGTTAGGTTAGGTTAGGTTAGGTTAGGTTAGGTTAGGTTAGGTTAGGTTAGGTTAGGTTAGGTTAGGTTAGGTTAGGTTAGGTTAGGTTAGGTTAGGTTAGGTTAGGTTAGGTTAGGTTAGGTTAGGTTAGGTTAGGTTAGGTTAGGTTAGGTTAGGTTAGGTTAGGTTAGGTTAGGTTAGGTTAGGTTAGGTTAGGTTAGGTTAGGTTAGGTTAGGTTAGGTTAGGTTAGGTTAGGTTAGGTTAGGTTAGGTTAGGTTAGGTTAGGTTAGGTTAGGTTAGGTTAGGTTAGGTTAGGTTAGGTTAGGTTAGGTTAGGTTAGGTTAGGTTAGGTTAGGTTAGGTTAGGTTAGGTTAGGTTAGGTTAGGTTAGGTTAGGTTAGGTTAGGTTAGGTTAGGTTAGGTTAGGTTAGGTTAGGTTAGGTTAGGTTAGGTTAGGTTAGGTTAGGTTAGGTTAGGTTAGGTTAGGTTAGGTTAGGTTAGGTTAGGTTAGGTTAGGTTAGGTTAGGTTAGGTTAGGTTAGGTTAGGTTAGGTTAGGTTAGGTTAGGTTAGGTTAGGTTAGGTTAGGTTAGGTTAGGTTAGGTTAGGTTAGGTTAGGTTAGGTTAGGTTAGGTTAGGTTAGGTTAGGTTAGGTTAGGTTAGGTTAGGTTAGGTTAGGTTAGGTTAGGTTAGGTTAGGTTAGGTTAGGTTAGGTTAGGTTAGGTTAGGTTAGGTTAGGTTAGGTTAGGTTAGGTTAGGTTAGGTTAGGTTAGGTTAGGTTAGGTTAGGTTAGGTTAGGTTAGGTTAGGTTAGGTTAGGTTAGGTTAGGTTAGGTTAGGTTAGGTTAGGTTAGGTTAGGTTAGGTTAGGTTAGGTTAGGTTAGGTTAGGTTAGGTTAGGTTAGGTTAGGTTAGGTTAGGTTAGGTTAGGTTAGGTTAGGTTAGGTTAGGTTAGGTTAGGTTAGGTTAGGTTAGGTTAGGTTAGGTTAGGTTAGGTTAGGTTAGGTTAGGTTAGGTTAGGTTAGGTTAGGTTAGGTTAGGTTAGGTTAGGTTAGGTTAGGTTAGGTTAGGTTAGGTTAGGTTAGGTTAGGTTAGGTTAGGTTAGGTTAGGTTAGGTTAGGTTAGGTTAGGTTAGGTTAGGTTAGGTTAGGTTAGGTTAGGTTAGGTTAGGTTAGGTTAGGTTAGGTTAGGTTAGGTTAGGTTAGGTTAGGTTAGGTTAGGTTAGGTTAGGTTAGGTTAGGTTAGGTTAGGTTAGGTTAGGTTAGGTTAGGTTAGGTTAGGTTAGGTTAGGTTAGGTTAGGTTAGGTTAGGTTAGGTTAGGTTAGGTTAGGTTAGGTTAGGTTAGGTTAGGTTAGGTTAGGTTAGGTTAGGTTAGGTTAGGTTAGGTTAGGTTAGGTTAGGTTAGGTTAGGTTAGGTTAGGTTAGGTTAGGTTAGGTTAGGTTAGGTTAGGTTAGGTTAGGTTAGGTTAGGTTAGGTTAGGTTAGGTTAGGTTAGGTTAGGTTAGGTTAGGTTAGGTTAGGTTAGGTTAGGTTAGGTTAGGTTAGGTTAGGTTAGGTTAGGTTAGGTTAGGTTAGGTTAGGTTAGGTTAGGTTAGGTTAGGTTAGGTTAGGTTAGGTTAGGTTAGGTTAGGTTAGGTTAGGTTAGGTTAGGTTAGGTTAGGTTAGGTTAGGTTAGGTTAGGTTAGGTTAGGTTAGGTTAGGTTAGGTTAGGTTAGGTTAGGTTAGGTTAGGTTAGGTTAGGTTAGGTTAGGTTAGGTTAGGTTAGGTTAGGTTAGGTTAGGTTAGGTTAGGTTAGGTTAGGTTAGGTTAGGTTAGGTTAGGTTAGGTTAGGTTAGGTTAGGTTAGGTTAGGTTAGGTTAGGTTAGGTTAGGTTAGGTTAGGTTAGGTTAGGTTAGGTTAGGTTAGGTTAGGTTAGGTTAGGTTAGGTTAGGTTAGGTTAGCGTTAGGTTAGGTTAGGTTAGGTTAGGTTAGGTTAGGTTAGGTTAGGTTAGGTTAGGTTAGGTTAGGTTAGGTTAGGTTAGGTTAGGTTAGGTTAGGTTAGGTTAGGTTAGGTTAGGTTAGGTTAGGTTAGGTTAGGTTAGGTTAGGTTAGGTTAGGTTAGGTTAGGTTAGGTTAGGTTAGGTTAGGTTAGGTTAGGTTAGGTTAGGTTAGGTTAGGTTAGGTTAGGTTAGGTTAGGTTAGGTTAGGTTAGGTTAGGTTAGGTTAGGTTAGGTTAGGTTAGGTTAGGTTAGGTTAGGTTAGGTTAGGTTAGGTTAGGTTAGGTTAGGTTAGGTTAGGTTAGGTTAGGTTAGGTTAGGTTAGGTTAGGTTAGGTTAGGTTAGGTTAGGTTAGGTTAGGTTAGGTTAGGTTAGGTTAGGTTAGGTTAGGTTAGGTTAGGTTAGGTTAGGTTAGGTTAGGTTAGGTTAGGTTAGGTTAGGTTAGGTTAGGTTAGGTTAGGTTAGGTTAGGTTAGGTTAGGTTAGGTTAGGTTAGGTTAGGTTAGGTTAGGTTAGGTTAGGTTAGGTTAGGTTAGGTTAGGTTAGGTTAGGTTAGGTTAGGTTAGGTTAGGTTAGGTTAGGTTAGGTTAGGTTAGGTTAGGTTAGGTTAGGTTAGGTTAGGTTAGGTTAGGTTAGGTTAGGTTAGGTTAGGTTAGGTTAGGTTAGGTTAGGTTAGGTTAGGTTAGGTTAGGTTAGGTTAGGTTAGGTTAGGTTAGGTTAGGTTAGGTTAGGTTAGGTTAGGTTAGGTTAGGTTAGGTTAGGTTAGGTTAGGTTAGGTTAGGTTAGGTTAGGTTAGGTTAGGTTAGGTTAGGTTAGGTTAGGTTAGGTTAGGTTAGGTTAGGTTAGGTTAGGTTAGGTTAGGTTAGGTTAGGTTAGGTTAGGTTAGGTTAGGTTAGGTTAGGTTAGGTTAGGTTAGGTTAGGTTAGGTTAGGTTAGGTTAGGTTAGGTTAGGTTAGGTTAGGTTAGGTTAGGTTAGGTTAGGTTAGGTTAGGTTAGGTTAGGTTAGGTTAGGTTAGGTTAGGTTAGGTTAGGTTAGGTTAGGTTAGGTTAGGTTAGGTTAGGTTAGGTTAGGTTAGGTTAGGTTAGGTTAGGTTAGGTTAGGTTAGGTTAGGTTAGGTTAGGTTAGGTTAGGTTAGGTTAGGTTAGGTTAGGTTAGGTTAGGTTAGGTTAGGTTAGGTTAGGTTAGGTTAGGTTAGGTTAGGTTAGGTTAGGTTAGGTTAGGTTAGGTTAGGTTAGGTTAGGTTAGGTTAGGTTAGGTTAGGTTAGGTTAGGTTAGGTTAGGTTAGGTTAGGTTAGGTTAGGTTAGGTTAGGTTAGGTTAGGTTAGG